>JASANB010001905.1:0-256538 GCA_030248155.1 Sabatieria punctata
ACATCTGTTCAAAAAAGAAGACCAAAATATTCGAGGGGAAGGTGTAGCGGGATTGCTTGCTAGACATGGTTACAAAGAAAGAGCAAAATCGTAAGGGGCAGGACGATGATGATTTTCTGGGTAATCTTGATCGACTTTGAAGGTTCCATTTCATTTTCCAGGTCTCTGTCTCGGTTTCTAAGAAGGAATCGACTCGAGATAAGTCCAATTTTTCCTCTGTCTATAATGTCATTCAAATTCATTCGTGAGAGCAGTTTTTCAGGGCAATTGAGTTGGAATCCGCCCTTTGAGAATGGGTGGGTTTGCTTGTGTTAATCACTTCAAGGGTGCATCTTGTACAGAGAGAGGTTTCTTGTTGTACACAACGTTTCGATTCCCAATACAATGATACGACTGAGCGTTGTAATGGATTTCTTGTCATCTAAACTTGTTTTTAGGTCGTAAGTCGCTCTAGTTCAGCATTTCTTAATCTTCTTAACTGCGCCATAGATTCCGACAGCCTGATACGTGCTTGCATGGGGTCATACAGTTAACATGCATTTTGCGAGAAAGTCAGCTTAATAAGATGTTCAAGCAACTTTTTTCCGCAGATCCGGCTGGTATCCAATTATGATAGAATAGATGTCAAACGAACACCAACCGAACGGTGCATGTTTGAATATCAGTGACGCGCAAGAACCGGAGCTACACCCCTTGGGTCATCAGCCACTTTTTGGCCAATTTTTCATTTCTGACAGTCTCCGCTGAAACTGTCTCCATTCACTCGTTTCTCTAGATACAGAATTCGGCTGCACATGGTTCGATAGCTCTAAGGGCGGCCTTTCCGGCACTGTTTCAGGTTAACGAGATATTGGACAAAAACTGAAAAATTACTGAAAAATACCGCTGCATTTTTTCCGAAAAGTCGTTATAACTTCTGCCACTTATGCCCCATCCGCCTAATATTTTAAACAAAGAGGCAACACAAAAGGCCAAACAAAATTGGAATAAGCTATGGAAAAGTTGCAAAAAAACTGGAAAAAGAATCGGTAGAAGACCGCCTTGGGTTTCTTTCTGAAAACAAACGAACATGCAGAAGTAGAGAAAAGTCTCGGAAAATCTCGTTAAACACCGCCTGCAAAGAAGCTAAATCAATCTCACCCCTCCCTAAAGAAACTGATTGGAATACTTACAGAACAGCTGCCAGACGCCAGCCATCACCTGTTCAGCTCGCATACATTGTAAGTCTGTTCGGTCAACAGCTGGGCAGTTCAGATGGAAGGGTAGTAGTTGTTCAGGCAACAATTGATCTTCAGGGTTTCTGAAGAAAGCTTTATGTCATGTCAATATTCCACATAAACCTTCCGTGCCCCATTACTTTTCAGCACATTAGAGTTGTAATCACTTCTAATGATGTTGTCTATTACGCCACATTTGTCAAGTTTTCTCAGATCTACATAGGGTGCCGTTTGAGAGTGCGATCGTTTGTGAGTCTAATTAGCCGTTCAACATAGTTTAGTCCTTAATGCCTGAACGTTTGGCGACTTAAGAGTTCTCAGATGGCATTCTTCTAATACAGTGTTGGACAAAATACGTAGCCTCTGGACTCAAGTTTTCCGAATAGATTCAAATGGCCGCGTGGCGTAAATCTAATGCATTTGTTTATAGTTTGTTTGGCCCATCTCCTGGTCTGCTAGCCTAGTCTTTCTTTCTGTCTTTTATTGTAAACAACACTTGCAATCATACTTTTCCGCATTAATTTAGCTGTGCTACGGATATTGACACTTTTTAGTAGATTTTGTACAATCAACTGGCTCCTATCTTCGTAACTCGCGCCATAGAAAATCAGCCGGCCTTCAAACGTGCGAGCAAATAGTGAACACTAAACTGCGCGACTGGACTAACGCGGATGTTTTGAACCCGCATTTCGCCAATCCTTAAAAAATTTAAACGCGGTCTGTTGCGTAAACAATAGGATCCGGTCATGCTATCGCTGTTCAGCATAATTTTATTTCTTGTAGCGCGTGTTATTCAAATCGGGTTGCCCATAACTAAAATTGGTACCAAGTGCGCCATACAAAAGCTCTTGACGACAGACGGATACTTTTAGTTTTTTTTCTAATTCTTCATGGAATCAAGAGCGGTTTTTTTTGCGTAAATTATCCTATCCGGTCATATCGGCGGTTTTAGCATATTTTTGGTGTAGCGTGAATTTTTCAAAATCGCCGGCCATACCTATCTAAAATGCTCATGTCAGTTCATTTCGGATGGACATACTCATAGCTATAGAATACTAGCAGGCTAAGAAACGGTCAGAACAAACTTCGCGTACTTCGTATGTCCTCCTGAGGACGCTGTATTGCCCAGGCAATCCGCTCAATCAAAAAAGCAACTGTAAAGAAACACTAATAATAAAGGAGCCGCTCAGCCAACTGAGCGCAACTGCTAAAGCAGTTTGGTAGCCTTCTCATTCACCATGTGTGTTTGAATAAACGTTTTATAAAAATAATGAAACTATTTAGAAGCCTTTTGATTCGGTTTCAAATTCAGGGAATGGCGGCCATCTCAATTTTTTTCAGAAAGCTTGAAAACGGTCTTTTTTATGGCCAACACAGCAGTTATTCTTATTTTGAGTTAGTGCTTGTTATGGGCCAAACGGAAATGCGCTATTTTCATGGTTATGGGCCAAATTGATTGAGCCACTTTTTTCGCCATTTGACCGTCAGTCCTTTTGATTGCTCGAACATCAAAGTACCTACTGATGGCACGCACTTACTACTGGTTGCGCAAGAATCATTTCTTTGCTACAACGCCGATCACTGGGCTCGGTTTTATCTATGAGGCTAAAACGTGGAGGGAAGTGATATTCTGGTACTTGGTTGTGATTGGGTTTGGCAGTTATACTGCAGTGAATCTGTATAAAACAGTGATGGAGTATGCTGAAGCTAACACAGTTAGTCGAGTGAATGTTGTTACGAAACAGTTGGAGCAATTCGAACATGTTTGGCTGAAGGTTTCACGCAAATTAGATAATCTACTTCTCGGCCCAGAGTGTAGTAACAGGGCTGAGCATGCTACCAGATTTCCAACTGAAAAACAATTTCCAAACTATGATCGACTACTGGAGTTTTGGTACTACGACAGAAATATACCGAATATGGAGTCATTCTACAGTAGCGCATTCTTTGACAATTGGTTTAATATGTCAGAGCAAATACAAATGCAACCTTTTCTTGCCGATTATGGCAACTATTACCACCTTTATTGCAGTTACTATGGACTTGATTCTTGTGATGTTAATCGGCTGAAAAAATATTTTGTTAGGGACTGCTTGGTGCTTGGTAATTATTCAAATATGACCAGCTCTTACGACGAGTTACAACTGAAGAAGTCGCAGCAAGCCTTTGTAGAATCGAACCGGTTCAATTCAGACCAAATTGAACTGCTGAACAAGTTTAGGTATGGCATTCCATCAACAAATCAACTGTTATATGAGATAATTCTTGAGCTGAAGGCACTACAACCAACACTTGTGATTGAGATGGATCAAGTGAATGTATGTATTGACAAAGAGGCATACTGGAAAATGTTCGTAAAGAAGCATTCCACCGGGTCCCGCGGGTATGACAGGAATTTAGTAACTGAAAGTCCAAACCCTTACTGTGAAGTTGACGTGTCTGAAAATTCATCAGGCTGGTTGCTGAAGAGTGCCTCAAATCTAAATTTGACACTCAAGCAAATAGTTGAAAAAGTTTCCAAGCAATTCATCGCTAAATTACGTCTTCAGATGGTCAGAACAAGAAACGAATTGGACTTGGTTTCGTCATTCAAGAAGTCATTCAACCACACAGAATCGAGCATAGTGGAGCAGTTAAATGAAAGCATGCAATTCACCTTGACATCAGTAGATATGTGCCGTGGACTGCATCGCTTAACATTATATGGCCATCTTTCTCAGGCCGACAAATCGATGCAATACTTGGAACTAAGTGCATTCTCACCACGAGCACGAGGTACTTATCAGGGCAGGACCGAGCTAGAACTGATAGTTGGTGATGAGGAAATACGTGTGAGAAACCACCAATTGACCATTGCAGATTTGAAATTAACTGGGCGGTACGTAGCACATGTGCCGCAAGATGAGAACAGGTACGTATAAATAAGAAAACCCAAATCGTCGAACGTAAAACTTTTCGTTGTACCACTAGAGCCATTACATAAAAGAGTACAAAATTTTTGTTAAACTAACTTCACATAGTTTCAGTTTCAACTTGAACCCCTTGGCCCTTTCTATTTATATATTATTCCACCGCTTCTGTCTTACCTGCACACTGCACCCCAAAGGTTTGTTTGTTTGTTGTTTGTTTTTGAGTTCCACTGTCCTTTCGGACAGCTCAGGACACGCCTCGCTCGTTTCAGAGCCCTTCAATGGGGTAGCCTTGCCTACAAACAACCCACCCCCTTGCTGCCATTAGGTGCAACAGCAGCGCCGGTTCGGTTCCCATTTACCTACTGGCCATCACCGGCTTTCGGCGGTCTGCGTTGGGCTTTACGTCGACTACTTTCAGTCGCTTCGACCGGTTCCGAACCCACAAACAACCGCTCTCACGGATGCCGGGGCCGGCGTAATACCGTAAACTATCCGTGGCCAAGACGCGACTGATAGGTTGATGACTGGATCAGAAATTTGCGAGAAGGAAGGTCAGCTTAGGTTCCGAAGAAAGTGGGCAAGTAGGGTCATCTCACGGATTTGGATGATTGGGATGTTAAAATAGAGCACAGTCGAAGGCCAACTGTGCATGCCCGGCCACCGGCAACCCCCTCGAACCAGAGCTCCACCACCCTCAAAGTTGGTTGGGTGGAAACTTTCGGGTTCATTTTATTACTGTATGTCTGACACCCTCCATTCAAACGATCACCATTCACTTGTTCCTTAACCTACAGTATCGAGTCGCCTACAGTTTTGTAGCTGCTCTCATAGGCTTTCATTTTCTGGTAATCCCGTTTCCAGATCCCAGCCGGTTAGCGAGATATGTACCGAACGTTCCGTGCTAAGTTTGAAAATGCATTCGGTTTACTCAGATTGGCTTTGGGTCGAGAGAAATTTCTGTCCAAAATTGTGATCGACAGTGTTTCTCAAGTAGCATTACTCGCTAGCATGAGCATAAAGCGTGGTAGAAAGCAGTTTTTCATATGTAGTTTTTGCTGCTGAATCCGAAAATAGGCGCATATTTTCTCGCATTTTCCAGAAACTTCTTAGTTTTCGGTAAATATCTCACTGGGATCTGGAACCGGGAGTAACAGCAAACGAAAACCCATGAAAGCAGCTAGAAAACCGTGTGCGGCTCGAAACTATAGCTTATGGAACGAGTGAATGCTAATCGTTTGAATGGAGGGTGTGAGACATAATAAAGTGAGTCCGAAACTCTTTACCCAACCAACTTTGAGGGGCTGTAGCTCTGGTTCTAGGGTTGCTGGTGGCCTTCGACTGTGTTCTATCCTAACATATTTTAATATCAGCCAGATCCGTGAAATCGCTCTGCTTGTCCATTTTAAGCTGTCTTTCTGGCCGAATGCCTTAAGCAGGCGTGTTTCAGTTGCCTAACGAACATTCCAAAACGACTGTGTATAGACAGGTGCCTCTATCGATTATACAGCGGATGTTGTATTCCGTGGGCACTCTATGCAACGATGGAATCCAAAAACAACACCGATCTGTGCAACAGTCACACATGCAGTTCAGAAGAACTGAACACCGCCAGCTGCCAAGACGAATGCCAGGAAAGATGTCAAGTAGAATGGATGCAGTCAGATGTACGCTACTTTCGGAGCTCCTACGTTTCAAGCCGATATGGCATTACGTTTGGAGCAGTTATAATGTCAAATAAGGTGCTTATACATACTATGCTATGCAGTGCAATATTGGTGGTAACCGCAAATTTCAGATGACATTTCCCGAGTACCATATTTACCCCGCTCAGTCTTGGCAGGTGTTTCTGAGCAATCTTGGAGGTCAAATGGACTTGTGGATAGGTCTGAGTGTAATCGGCATACTTCATGCAGTGGTTTACTTTGTGAAACAAATCGCTCAGACATGGTCAGAAAGAGGGTCTGACAATCGTACACAAGATGGGAGCAGCAAGAAAAAATGGAAAGCAATTTACCCTGCTGTTCAAAATCTTCAGCAACAAGCTTTGCCACCTGCAGTAGCTGCTGTTCAAAAGTGCAAATAATTAGATGGTTAAGACTACTCTGTTATAATGCTAATAGTTAAGGAGAACAATGACACTGGAAGGGAATGAGCGGAACGCAGAGGTCAGAAACCACTTGGTGTCCAAACGAGAGCTGCATCTGTATCTGGAAGAGCTTATAAGATACCAAAACTTAGCACGCAGAGAAATTAGAGATATTCACAGAGCTCTGAAACGGGAAGCCAACCCACTGATGCAGCTGAAACGAAAACCTGGACAGCAGAAAGAGAAAAGACGACACAGCTTCTGATGATCATGCCTGGTCATTGTCATATATCTCAATAGGGCAGTTAGTAGTGGCATTTGCCTACTGTTCTTTTGCATGTCGTGTATTTTTAAAGCTGTCTGACTCAGTCCGCAGCTTACACTATCAGAGCACAACGAATCTCTACATTTGTAAATTAGCTGTCTTTTGTATGATTTTATGCTCTTATCTTGCCTTTATCGGCTGCGCTGAAAATTTTTATCGTGGCCGAACACAAAGACTCTAGAAATGACGCATGCTTCATGCACGCGTTAATGCGGCTCACTACCCATTTTAACTGGCCTGACTGTGCGCTCACGGACGGCAACCAACAAGCAGCCGGAGATAAGGCATGTATTCCTTTCCTGGCTTTTCTATTTAATAGGTCTGCTAGTGCCGCCGGAATTTTGTAGTATGAATTTGGTGTGCAAAAACGTGCTGTTCCAAATTACCAAATTTCATATGTTTCCTGAAACACCGGCATATTCATTTTGCTGATGCCCGTCACCTTTTGTCATATATAAAACTAACTAAGTCAGGTCGGCGAGTCTATGTGAAGAGAGATGTTGAAGCTTGTCAGTCCAGAAGAAAGCTCGGTTTATTTGAAAATCTTGTCTAGGGGTGTCATGTTGCATTCCAGCGCTATTGGGTAATAGCTGCGTGAAACGGTGCAATGTGTGATGAAAAAGTATGCTCGTAATATACTCTGCTTAGTTTCGCATTTCATCTATTATATTATGGAATAAAAATATAAAAATAAATGGAATTAACATTTGTTTACATAATTCATTACACGCACTAGGTATGTAGTTTGGGTACTTTTATTGATTTCTGGACAAAACGAAGGACATCATAAGTAACACAGTAGACGTTCGGCTTCGTTAAGAGTGTTCAATTTCAGAAATTGAGCAGAAATTTGTTCGGTAAATCACTGAGTAAAACTGTAAGACAATTAAATGTAATTATTTTTACTCGTATCGGGCTCATTTCTCAAAACCATAAGAGACCACTTCTTCTCCCCTAGGAAGAGTAGACGCCTATTAAAGGCAGATACAATAGCTATAATACTCCATGCAGAGAACTCTCTTGATGACAATGTATATTGGCACTTCATTTTCTCTTTTCCCGAGACTTTTCGGAGAGTAGACAGTCTGCGAGCACCAGTTACTGGCATCACTGAAACAAAATAACATTAAATTACACTGAGTCTCTCTATAGCAAACCGGCAACCGATGGCCGAACTAGTAACCCAGTTCATTCAGCCAGAGCAGAGCGAGCCAACAACTGCAGCGAGTAAACGCATTATCAATTTTGCAAGGAAAGATGTGTGGGTCTACTTTTGTTAGTCAAGTTTCATGCATTTTTGTCTCTAAAGTACTGGAGAATTTGGTGTCACGATAAAACTTAGCAACTGTTTGGACCAACATCAAACTGTTTTGGGTTGTATGGTAGCCGAAAACCCAATTTTTTGCGGCAGAATGTATTGTCTGGGCTAAAATTTTCTTTACTTTGGAATCCAAAAGTGGGTTTTCAGGTCCCCCCCCAAAATCCGCTGGGGGGGACTTTTGCCTAAAAATCGGGCTTGGGGGGGGGCGCCCCCCCACCCCCCCTTCACCCCCCCAACGACATGTATGCAACAGCCGAAGGTGGTTGCTGAGAGCGGACCATGCAGGTGACACCAACAAAGGTCACCTAAGACTGCACAGCATAGCAGGTACACCAGAGGTTAGCACTAAAATCGTTTCTTTAGAGTGAGACTACGGAAAGCATATCATCGGGCTCAGTAGAGGCCGTTCGGGAGCTGGCGCCGACCCAAGGGTCTAAATCGAAATTCTTGGGAGGGAGGGTATGCAATGATCTGTTAAAATCGTATGAACGCTCTAATTGAGACCCAACCAAACACAGTTAAAATCTAAAGCTTTGCAGTTAATGTTTGCGTGTGAAATTAAAAAGACGCCAAGTTTTGACGAAAAATTGCTTGCAGAAAAATCGGAGAGTCAAAAAATTGCCCTTGGGAGGAGGAACCGAAACAGATAGAGACACTGATAAGACTGTTATGTACCAATTTCTGTTGGCTGAAACTGTTACTATAAGGCCGAACAGTAATATAGTTATGGGCGTCAGTTTCAAACATAACCTACAATTTTACAGTTTTCAAAAAATGGTGTAAAGAAGCACGTTTATTTTTCTAACCGAACCAATCTCAAAACGCAGCCAGCAGATACTAAAAAATAATTGATTAGACTTATTCTAAAAAAACTTGCTTCTTCTTGCGGAGAGCTCACTTAAACGGAGTGACCACTAATTTTGTAGAATTACCTAATAGAGGCGAAGAAAAAAACATGACGCAAACTAAAGCTACGGTTGAACGGCTGCCGTACCTATTTGACCAACTGTTAGAAGTAAATACAGTACCTGTGTACAGAGCAGCAAGGCAAGGTATCGCCAGTTGAGTAGAGAATGGATGGGCGCCGGCTAAAACGGCAGCTCCGGTGCAGTCACGGAGGGTCTTCTGCCTTTCTCGCGTGCCATCCTAATATTTTCTTTGTACAGCTTTCATGCCGAGAGACACAGTCGTAGATAGACTGCACGAAAGAGCAGGTGGGTCAGTCGTTCTCGATACTGACTGGACATGGCACCCAGTTGCCGTGCGAGCATCCACATACTCCGTCCAGCATCGCGTTTATCGCGTCCGCTTCCTCTTTGTGAAGAGCCAATCTTTTGTATCGTACTGCCTTGGTCGCGCTCAGAGCTCTTGGGTTGTTGTTGTACGGGTCTTCTCCGGCTGCCACCTGTTGCCACAGTGGACGCCCGGGGATCTGGAAGTTGGTGCCGCAGTTCTCAGGATGGCAGGTGGTGAAATGCTGCGCAATGATGGAGTGGGCGGCGCGCTCTTTCTTTTGCCTTTCTGATCGAACACCTCGCATCTCACCACCCGCGTCATCCAAAGGCCAACAGGGGCACCGGGAGCAGAGTCGGTTTCCTCGCAGTACTTCACGCAGGCCCTGGCAGTCATCTGAAACTGCAGGAGCACGAGGAGAAGATTGATGATCGACTGTTCCTCGTTCTCTGGCGCGTCGTCCAAGTTCTGTTCGTGAGGTCGGTCCTTGCCACTCGAATCGTCTTCGCCTCCGACCGTCCCTTGCGTGATGGACCTGGCATCTGCAACATCTGCATGCATGTACGTACAAATATACTAGAGTCAGTTTAAAAAATGAGTGACCTGGCGGTATTTATCGAATTCCCTTCTTAATGCCCAATTAGATGCATAGCTGCGTCAAGCCTTTGACACAGGAGAAACTTTTTACTGCCCTGCCATTTACACACACAATAAAACCGTAATTGTATAGTGGTGCGGCAGTTACACAGACAGCGGACCGAGAGAGTGAGTCAACACGCGAGATAAGAAATAGAAGGCACAGGCAAGTACTGGCCAAATAATTAACATACAGCACAGCTAGTTTGGTTAGAAACCAACTCCAATACCAATACTACACATACGATGTTTATTCAGCAACTCAATTAGTCCGCAAAAACATAAACAAGTTAACAGCCTTGGCAATGGGTGTACCAAATTTATATATTTTTGTGATCAATAAGTTGTTCACGTAGGTGTCCGAATAAATACCACAACACAGACAGCAAAAGTTATGTGCATATAGCCATAGTCGTTTTAGCACGACCGGAGAAAATATTGTTCGCACTTACAAATAGATCTTGTTAAACCAAATGAGAAGCAGTGGGCAAGACTGTGATCGATATCCCCGACAGAAGCTAGCACGGCCAGACTAAATTGGTTTTACGGGCTGGAGTGCTATCGTTATTACACTGGCTGTTTGTTCTCTTGGTGCGAGCCGCTGTGTACCTCGCAATTCTAAACCCAGTTTCATCGCTGGTCTAATTGCAAGGCGGTCACCACGTCTGGTGTTACTGTTCGATTTATCACCACAACTATTTGTCGCATGAAGTCACCTTTGGGTATACGTAGCGGTATTGCAAGTACCCAATGAACTTTCGATCACTGACGCCAGAAAGAACCACATCCCTAGCCGCGAACAAGAAGAAAGAGTATTATGCACACGATCGGCTTCAGAGGTGATTGCCGGAGCAATTCCGCAAAACCTTCTGTTACTATCAAATTCACTGAACAAGGAAAGATTGTGGGTTCTGTTAGCCTATACCATGGCAGAGTAACTTATGCAGTTTTTGTCATCTTATTGTTTTGTAATCGTTTTGAAACATTTCCAGTACAATCGCGTAGAGTTGTATACGTAGAGAAAGCGTTCGGCCCAGAGATCAAAGCTATGCGCGACTGGGTGTTTACCATTATCAAACTATACAACGCAGACCCACAGAACCGCAACCTCAAGGCCATTCGTGCACATCCGAGCGGAGTCGCCATTCGTTTTCTGGGAGGACAAAACAAAAAGTTTCCTTACAAATCGATCAACACGGTGCACCCAATTTTTGGAAAGTACCTTCAAAAGGTGGACAAGCCAAAACCTCACGATTTTTTGAGACTTAGTTTGTTGGTTCATTTGTAGCGACATATTAGATTTACTTACGTATTGACGCCGTACAGCATTTCCAGTTGTCTGACTGATAAATTACTACGTAATGCGTTATCATTTACGTGTGTGCGTACGTCCCATATGCGTACGTTTGAAGGTCCAATTTGAGTGCGAAACTTCCATTAGCCTATCTTGAGGCCCCAACCGCTCTACATGAAAGCTGGTAACGTTTCACTCTTTTCATTGAACGTTCGAGGATTACAGAACGAGTTGAATCGTAAATCAGAGTTCTTATTTCTTAAGGAACAGTTAACAGATTTAATTTTCTTACAGGAAACGCATTGTACTAACAGAGAGGCACAAATATGGGCAAAGCAGGGGGGTGAAGGGCAGGTTTTTTAGTCCTTCGGGGCAAGTAATAGCAGAGGAGTGGCAATACTACTAGGAAAAATGTAGATCTCAAGGTAACAAGCAGATTCGTTGATACAGATGGACGTTATATAATGTTAAAGGGAACCTTGGAACAAACCAAAGTCTTTCTCATGAATGTATATGCTCCAAATGAAGACAGGCAGAGAGCAGCCTTTTTCGATTCTACTGGCAAACTTATGGATGAAAACTAGAGTGCGAACTGGTATTGGGTATTGGGTGTATTGGGGTGTTTTCCAGGTATTGGGTATTGGGTATTGGGGTTTTTACCCCCCAATACCCAATACTAAATTGGACAAATAAAAATAGAGAAAAATCGATGTTGACCTGAAAAATTGAACTGAAAAAATCGAAAAAGTTGATCGATGATTCGGTATAGTAACCTGTTTTCGGGTTAAGGAGCCGTCCATAAACGACGTCGTTCCAAAATCCCGATTTTTCGGAGCCCGCTCCCCCCCCCAAATCGCCGTGCGTCGTTTCTACTGGACCCGTCCCCATAAGATGTCGTTTTCGGTTTACCTCCCCCCCGGATAAAAGTGCAGTACATACAGAACTGTCATGTTTTCTTATTTCTTGTTAGCATACTGCGCAATCAATAGAATAAATCCTTACAACCACTCTGGGAAGCTTTTCTGCATTGCAGAAACCTTTGACAGAATTTACTTAAATTGAAAATAGTACAATCGAAGTTCCCTAAAATTCCGAAAAAAGCGACGTTGTTTTTTGCTAACACCTCCCCCTCCTGGTGTGCTGTCTATCGTCGCATTTCAGCCGACCCCCTCCCCTCCCCCTCTGGAATGTTGTCGTTTAAGGAAGCCTAATCAACTAAACGTTAGTAGAATTTCCTAAAGTGTACGCTTTTCTAAGCGCTACACCAGTAATTAATTTCTCTGTTGTTATCTACAATAAAAATGGTGACATTCGAATCATTCCTGCAAGTTTCAGGACTGTACTCCTTGTATTACCGAAGAAAATTAAATTTGCGTGGACCACCCTCATTTCTAGTTTTCGGGTCATAAAACCAGTATGAGTCGGAATTTTGGCACCACACTTGCAGAATATTTAGCCAACCATGTTGTTAATTTTTGCTGAAAATTTGAGCCAAATCGGTAAAGAAGTGACTGAGAACGAAACGTTTGAGTGAAGACCGAAAAAGCGATGGGACATTTTTTTTATCTATACTGTATTTGGTATGTCTTTGTTGGCAGCAGCACGGGTCTGTGTCTATGTTTTTTACAAGTCTGTCTGCTGTGTTGCTGTTATAGTACATAGCTATAACGTGTCTGGTGTACTCAGAGAGCTTTTTGTGTTTTTATAAAGGGAGACAGTAAAAACATGCGTACAGCTCACTGTTTGCTTGTGCCACCTTATTCGCGCCTCAGACCGAAGTGCTAAGTACGGTACATTTATTCTTACCGTCATTATTATTGTTCGGTGTAGGACGGCAGGTGGTCGATGATTCGTGGGAGCACCCCATTATGCCGACTCTATACTATAATCCGTCATCGCCGTCCTTTCGGTCAGTTTGGCTCAATGTTTTGCAAACTGCAAGCCGCGCCATGCGCGCACAATCCCAGTTCGCTAAAAAGAAAGGGCGGCGCGCCCGGGGCGGGCCACTGTTATCGGCCCATCAGTCAGGGAGGAACAATAGGTGCGAGGGATTAGGATTAGAAATTTTAACGACCTGGAGCGCTTTTTAAGCAGCACCGACGGGATGGCGGAATCATTCCGCGCCCGTTCGTCAGTCGCTCTCCCTCGTTTCCGCGATGACCCCTGCCCTCCAGAAGTTCGTACGCAATCGGTACGAGGGGTTTGTGAGCCGGTAAGTTCCTCTGCTTCGACTTTCTTATTCCTACCGCGCCGCCCCTAGAGACGCGCCCTACTTCAGTTTGATTTAAAAATGGGCGCCACCCCGACTTTTCTCTCTCGGAGGCGCAATTTTTGTTTATACTTGCAGTCTGATCATCCGATCCCTTCGGTATCTAGACTCGCCAGCCACTGGTGATCTTCGTTTGGACGGGCGGATTCGCGAAGCAGGCGATCAGCTTCACTCAGGAGAAGGCCTCCGTTCTGGCCTCGCTTTGTGTGCAACCTTTGTGAATCACCGTTCACCAGAAAGATCTGTTAGTAGCACACCTAAGATGCAACAAATCTGCCATTGCGCCTCCTGTCCGGATGTTACTAAACGCATCGGCGGGCAGATTTGAATGCCATCATTTTTCTAATGCGTCCAGCACAAAAACGTCTTTTGAGATACGGTTACTGCGATCTGTTAACGTACAGTTACAGATCGCATAACAAGATCGCATTTAGCGTAGTAACGATGTGATAATGCGGCGCGGCGCCTCTGACTGATGATGCGTTAGATGCGATCTGCTAATGTACATTTACAGATCATCTGCAACAATCGCATTAGCAGATCACGTTAACCGTGCTACAACAGTCAGCACTGCGTTCTGGAATGGCTTTAGTTGATTCGTATTTAACGCATTTAACGTATTAACGATGTGCTAATGAGATCTTTGTAGACAGACCGTCTTACGATAGTTAAATACGATGACAAGCTACGGTTAATGCGGTTACAAGTAGAGTGCGAACTGGTATTGGGTATTGGGTGTATTGGGGTGTTTTCCAGGTATTGGGTATTGGGTATTGGGGTTTTTACCCCCCAATACCCAATACTAAATTGGACAATTAAAAATAGAGAAAAATCGATGTTGACCTGAAAAATTGATCTGAGAAAAATGGAAAAAGTTGATCGATTATTCGGTTTTCGCGTTAAGGAGCCGTCCAAAAACGACGCTGTTCTAAATTGCGATTTTTTCGGAGCCCCCTGCCCCTAGACGACGTCGTTTTAGGCTTACCCCCCCTCCCGATAAAAGTGCAGTACATATCTTGTTTTCTTGTTAGCATACTGCGCAATCAATAGAATAAATCCCTACAACCACTCTGGGAAGCTTTTCCGCATTGTAGAAACCTTTGACAGAATGTACTTAAATTGAAAATAATACAATCAAAGTTTCCTAAAATTCCGAAAAAAGCGACGTCGTTCTTTGCTAACCCCCTCCCCCCCTTGTGTCGTCTATCGTCGCATTTCAGCCGACCCCCTCCCCCTCTAGAATGTCATGGTTTATGGACGGCCTAATCAGCTAAACGTTAGTGGAATTTCCTAAAGTGTACGCTTTTCTAGCGCTACACCAGTAATTAATTTCTCTATTCTTATCTAAAATAGAAATGGTGACATTTAATGTCACCGTAATGTACTAGCACTGTACCCATGGCGGTGGTGCACACAATTTCCGGCCGAGTTAGGAAAAAATGGCCGGAAGTAAGAAACACGACTGAATTACGAAATATTAAGTACCACAACTGTTAATTTCTGCTAATTTTACGCCTAAAACGGCTTCTAAATGCTTTCTGAAAGGCACAGTTTTCAAAATTTTCTCGCCCTGCTTGGGCATGGGCCCCAACCAGCCTCTTAAAAATTTTAATTGCAGTGCCAAGACTCTTGTGTACACAACTAGAATGTACCTGTCCAGTGAAATGAATTTTTTGGCCCAGCTACGCAAGTATTGGGTATTGGGGGTCTCAGGTATTGGTATTGGGTATTGGGGTATTGGGTTTTTTAGGTATTGTTCGCACTCTAGTTCACTCTAGCACACTCAAGGCACGGTTACAACGATGACAAGCTACGGTTAATGCGATTACAAGGTACGGTTAATGCGATCTCTAACTGTACATTAGCAGATCGCACTAACCGTATCTCAAAAGACGTTTTCCCTGTGCAGCCACCATGCTTTGATTTACAAACAGACATGTTAGCAATCTTTCTGATATTTTGGAATAGGGGGCGTGCAAAAATTACGTAATGGTGTTTTTGCCCATTTTCGGACCCCCCTCCCCCCCCCGGATAATCGCCCGTAATAATTTTCTGACCCCCCTCCCCTAATTACGTAATAATTTGGCAACCCCCCCCCCGAAATTTCAATTTTTTGAAGAGGTAGAGCCGAAATTTTTGCGTTCAATTCCATATAAAATCGTGTTTTTAATCAAATAACGTCTGTATACAGTAACAATTGATAATTTTCTTAGTTTTCTTTATTGATGAGCTACAACTACGTACATGTACGTATAGTCTTAGTTTTACATAGAAAGAAGCCATCATTGGGTGGCTTTTTGTTCAAGTTGAAACCAATGTGTTTTATCATAGATTTTAGGCCTGCTACCATATCACTTGACTGATGATCAATGGTCATAAAACGGAGTTCGTGCGGGACCCAAAAAGTCAGGGAGTCATGGAAAAGTCAGGGAATTTGGTGTCCGGTCAGGGAAAAAATTTGATAGAGTAGAATCATCTCTCGCCCAAAGGGCTTTACACACCACCCTTTTGAAAACGGGACTTTTGACTTTCCACATCTACTACAACTTTAAATTTTACCCTTAGAATACCGTTAAAATGCGTTTTTCAGTCAATTTTTAAAACTTCTCACCCTTGTTCTCACTCTGATTGGTCAGGGAAATTTGACTTTGGTCAGGAAATTTTGCTCTGAAAAAACTGCATGGACCCTGTAAAAGATCGAGTCGATAAGTGTTATACCCTTATAGACTCTTATCAAACAGATGTCAAAGGTAACTGTTACCATTTAGCATTTGAAAAATTGGAAAGCCTTGACTTTAAACGGTAGCTATTCTCTAATCTAAGCGTTCATCTAAGTGAATTGAGAAAATGTAAGCCCAATGGCTTCAAATCGGGACTACATGTGCATTTACTGTACGCAAAAACAATTAGAATTATGACCACTTCAGTGATTTCTGCACTTTAAAAAAATTACGTAATGATGTCGCCAACCCCCCCTCCCCCCACCGTAATGATTAGTAATCTTTTGGCGAACCCCCCCTCCCCCCTCATGCCATTACGTAATTTTTGCACGGCCACATAATGAAATCTGTGGCATCTTTAGATGACAAATACAATTTGGAAATGTGACTAACCATGTTATCTAAACCTGCATGTGTCACACCAATAATACGCATAATATACATACAATAGACTACAGGCTGCAGGAGACAAACTTTTCCAAAGAAATGAGCCCGAAATTGCGCAGTTTTTGGTTACATAGGTGGAAAACACGTATATGTGCTGCGAATATAAAGTGCGCCGCAGAGTTCAGTTATCTTTATTACGTTAGGTCGGTTATGTTTACTTAACCGGGAACATCGCGCTTTGGATAAACATTACAACTTTTGAGACAAGGCACTGTACTTGAGACATTGCTCGTAGAACAGCGCATTCTGATTGTGCTGGATGGCCTTGACGAATACGACCAAAAAGGTAAATTGTTTCAAAGTTCTGCAAAAAATAGGCAACTGTTATTTTCTGTTTGTGGTTAAGCAGGCCTATCTGTTTTATTGCAAACATTGTAAACTGTCAACTAAACTGAACTTCACTTTTAGTGTTTCTGCGATAAAACTGCAACATAAATAATGGACCAACTAGCATTAACTACCAAGTTCGATAGACGCCTTTAATTCCGAAGGAATTGCCAGCTCAAGACACTGATTATGATAGCTATCAGAATCTGCTCTTAATTACATTTTACTACGTGTCCTAGAGCTATTTTATGTCATTTGCATAATTTCTATAACAAGAAGTTGCAACATAAAACTGTTTTAGACGATTGAATGTTGATATCTAGTAAAAAGATTTATTTTTGTACCTCTGCAAGTGCTAAGCCGGCCGGACACATAAGCTTAGTTTGTTTACATAACATTTTACACACAAAAAAGCAACACAAACAACAAAACCTAAATCGAGTAGTGTATTAACAACTTTTAAGTTAAAACTCAAACCATAATCCAAAACACACCCTTTTGCTGCCACGATTGCTCCCGCAAAGTGAAACAAAGTTAATTTTTGTTTGAGAAGTTTTCTAATGCAGCCACTTAGCTGAATACCGCACCGTACTGTGCAACCAAACTTTTGAGGTTGTCACCTTTTCAGTTCTCTCATGTATACAGTGTACACTATACATACAGACTGAGGGCTTTTCGTTCATTGAATTGAACTAAAAATACATTGTCTATTGCTAGAAAGTCAAAATTTCCACTCATCAGCCTTCCCATCGTCCTAGCGACCAACCTTATCCAGTTTGGCTACCTATACTGCGCAAAGAAAACGTTACTTCCCTAGCATGTAAGAAAAGTAACCCGACTCTCCGCTCCACAAACTCCTAAACTTACATTTGAAAACATTTGAATTCTCTGATTCTTTTCCATCCAACCAGTTTATCTAAACAGCGCTACTATACTATATTACCTGTGAGTGAAAATACAAGCATTGCGCTGAATTTGTTCTTTCATACAAGCTGACGATACACTGCAAATACACTGACGATATTCGGTTTGAATTCTGACCCACTAGGACCTGCAACAAAGCATGCACTATGCACAAAAACTACTGTTGCATATGTGCACCAGTTACGCCATCTTTTGGCTGGATTAGTAAGTGAGGTATCACTCCTGGACATTGTCCCCTGGCTTTTCGCGTGCAAAGCAACAGAAGCAAATCTGTTCCGCGCCAACACTACTGCGACCCCGTCTCACAAACTAGTCCGAAGAGGGAAAGTAGCGTGACCCCGGATAGGGACGGTACAGTCCCTAAACCCGTACATTACACGCAATATCAGTCAAAATAGGAAAAGATAAATTTAAAATACTTACTGCCCGGAGTTCCATCGTTTCACGGATCGTATCTAACCGCTGCGGCTCGAACGCCGAGACCAGTCCAAAGCGCTCCTCCGGGTCAAAGCCTTGGTACCTTCAAAAGACAAAAACTTGCACTGAATTTACAATAAATACAGTACGTATTTGTCAACTCACTCTCGGTACCGCTCGATTAACATCCGAAGCAGCCGCTCCAGGTGTTGTAGGCTTGCGCCCGCGATCGCGATGGGCGCAGCGGCCTCTCTGGACTGACCCTGCGGTCCAGCAGCTGATCTTATGGTCGCTATGTGCTGGCATAGTTGAGTGAAAAGCCAGCCGAGAAAGGTCGCCAGCAAGAGAAGTCTAAAATTAAGAAATCAAATCGCATTCTCACCACAGTTTTTATGTGACGATGGATCGACACACTAAAGATAGAGAATTAAGAAGCGAATTCGGGAATTGCTACTGAGCTGAGCGAGACAACTGGAAGTGAAGCATTAGCTTTATTTAACGCCCAACACAAAACCAAACGTACATTATTTACCGAATACTTAAGAGCCAGTCTCTGAACCGATCGAGTTTCAGTATTCAGACCCAAAAATGAAACTTTGGCGTGGAGGGCTCAAAGTTGGAGGACTAATACGTCTTGATAGGTTATGTAACCACCGCAAAGAATTTCCAGATTCGACGCTCCACGCTCGAGATATGGCCTTCTAAAAATCGGCCCGCTTAACTATGGGACCAAAATTTCGAAATCGAATTTCTGACTTGCTGATCGGAATTCAGACCTAACAAACGGGGTTTTTGCGTAACTTTTTGAGTAGTTTAAGAATCTTTTACTAAATTTCATTTTTGGAAAAAAAATTTTTTGTCGGCCCCCTAACGGGGGGCATAACTCGTCTGGAACCCCCCTAGACCGTTCTTTTTATTTCAGATTATTGTAGCGCTATATCTTAGCTACGCGCCGGTGCAAAACATTACCGGCTACCGGACGGCAAACACTGAAATATTTGCGTTCAAAAATTAAAAATGCCACATTTTGCATGTTTCACTGGGGTACATAAATTTCCAACTCCATGTTTCAGCTTACTAATTGGAGTTGAATGCTAAAAATTGATGTCTAAGCTGTACTTTTAGAGTAGTTTAAGAAACTTTCATTGAATTTCATTTTTGGAAAAAAAATTTTTTTTCGTCACCCTATCGGGGGGCATAACTCGTCTGGAACCCCCCCCTAGACCGTTCTTTTTATTTCAGATTATTGTAGCGCTATATCTTAGCTACACGCCGGTGTAAAACATTACGGGCTGCCGGACGGCAAACACTGAAATATTTGCGTTCAAATATTAAAAATGCCACATTTTGCATGTTTCCCTGTGCCCAAAAATTTGCAAAATGTGGCATTTTTAATCTTTTGCAAAATGTGGCATCAATTTTTAGAATTCAAGTCCAATTGGTAAGCTGGAACATGGAGTTGAAAATTTTTGGGCACAGTGAAACATGCAAAATGTGGCATTTTTAATTTTTGAACGCAAATACAGGGTGTGCCAAAAAAAACAACCCAGCAGATTTTTCGCTTTAGCAACCGCAAATCTCAACCGATTTGAATGAATCCTTTTTTAAATGAAAGATAAATAAATTCTTGAAAGATTGATGCAACGTTTATTAATGTACTCTGCTTAGTTCCTGAGACATTCACTCTCAAAATCAAAACTGTGATTTTGGCAGTGAACAAGAGGGAATTTTTCTTTTTCCGCTGCACTTCGTAATAAAACGGATTCCTGCTACTGTTGAGGGCTATTGGAGGCTTTACTGGTGACACATAAACTCGGTTCACTTCAACACTAAAGTGTCATTAGCCCCAGCAGTAGGAATCTGCTTTATTATGAAGTGCAACGGAATCGCTCTTGTTCTTTGCCAAAATCTGTTTCGACTTTGAGGGCAAATATCTCAAGAACTAAGCAGTGAATCTCAATAAAAATTGCACCAATCTTTGAAGAATTTATCAATCTTTCATTCAAAAAAGGATTCATTCAAATCGGTTAAGATTCATGGTTGCAAAAGTAAAAAATCTGCTGGGTTGTGTTTATCACTCTTGTTCACTGCCAAAATCTCTGTTTTGACTTTGAGGGCAAATATCTCAGGAACTAAGCAGGCTATCTTAATAACCGATTCACCGGTCTTTCAAGAATTTATTTATCTTTTATTTAAAAAAATATTCATTCAAATCGGTTGCGATTTGCGTTTGCTACAGCAAAAACTCTGCTGGGTTGTTTTTTTTTGGCACACCCTGTATTTCAGTGTTTGCCGTCCGGCAGCCCGTAATGTTTTACACCGGCGTGTAGCTAAGATATAGCGCTACAATAATCTGAAATAAAAATAACGGTCTAGCGGGGGTTCCAGACGAGTTATGCCCCCCGATAGGGGGGCGAAAAAAATTTTTTTTCCAAAAATCAAATTCAATGAAATATTCTTAAACTACTCAAAAAGTACAGCTTAGACATCAACTTTTAGAATTCAAGTCCAATTGGTAAGCTGGAACATGGAGTTGAAAATTTTTGGGCACAGTGAAACATGCAAAATGTGGCATTTTTAATTTTTGAACGCAAATATTTCAGTGTTTGCCGTCCGGTAGCCGGTAATGTTTTACACCGGCGTGTAGCTAAGATATAGCGCTACAATAATCTGAAATAAAAAGAACGGTCTAGGGGGGGTTCCAGACGAGTTATGCCCCCCGATATGGGGGCGAAAAAAAAATTTTTTTTCCAAAAATGAAATTTAGTAAAAGATTCTTAAACTACTCAAAAAGTTACGCAAAAACCCCGTTTGTTAGGTCTGAATTCCGATCAGCAAGTCAGAAATTCGATATCGAAATTTTGGTCCCATAGTTAAGCGGGCCGATTTTTAGAAGGCCATATCTCGAGCGTGGAGCGTCGAATCTGGAAATTTTTTGCAGGTCATTGATAACTTGTCAATATGTTTTAGTGTTCCAACTTTCAGCCCTCTACGCCCAACTTTCAATTTTTGGGTCTGAATAGGGCATAGGGCCAAGACTCGATCGGTTCAGAGACTGACTCTTAAATATATGCACTACTACGGACAATATCCGGAGCCACAGGATATTGCGGCAGTGGTACTGGACCAGCCGACTGATTGGTCGGGGCAGAATCACAAAACCCGGTTTCTGGGCTCATGTAGCCTTGACCTGGGGAGCAATGGCATGAAAGTCGGCCTTGCCGTGCCAAACTCATCCATTAGGCAGAAATTAAGAGGCAGTCCACGAAAAAGTCGAACCTTGCCAGAAAGAGCCTTGTACAGCTGATTTTTCAAAATCGGCTTAGAGAGCTGAGTAGACCAAAAAACGTCATGGACGTATTCACTCTCCGATTTTTTCTAGCTGCCCTACAACCAAAATTATGGCCCTTCAAAAACTGCGATTTTCACCATTTTTGCCCATGAGGTCCCAACTTCAAAACGGCAAAACTCCTTTTCTAGTGGACCGATTTTGATGTGGTATGGCTCATTAAAGAGGCAATTGGACTGTCTATCAGGCAGTATGCACAAACTCGCTGAATTCTGTCTTTGAGTTTTTGGCGTTTTTTAGACTTTGGCAGCCAATAACTCAAAATTGAGTATGGTTCGCTAGCAAGATAACGACAGATTCGAAATCTACGCGCAATTTTACGTCTGGTAGTCATATTCTTGTTGCTGAAAGCTGGGACCTAAGCAGTCAAAAGTTCGGTCGAAAATAGTCTTCCAGTACCGCTCAATTTTCAGTTCTTCATCCGAGCTGCCTGACTTTGAAAACCTGTAAGTCAGTAAGGAGCTATCGATTTTTTACTGCAGATACATCATTTGAAAGGCAATCTCATACGCTATCAAACCATATTCACTAATTTGTGCAATTGTGTTTTTTACTGCTTGGCAGGTCTTGTACTTTCACAGTCAATAACTCAAAACTGTATATGGTTCCTTAGCAAGATAATGACAGATTCGAAATCTACGCGCAATTTTACGTCTGGTAGTCATATTCTTGTTGCTGAAAGCTGGGACCTAAGCAGTCAAAAGTTTGGTCGAAAATAGCCTGCCAGTATCATTCAATTTTCAGTTCTTCATTTTGGAATTGAGTCCTAATTTTCATTTTTCAATTGTGCATCACCATTAAAGCTGTCTTGCATGAAAACCTGCAAACCAGTAATGAGCAATCGATGTTCTACTCTTGTCATATTTTTGTTTTCTGAAAACTGGGGCTGAAACAGTCAAACACTTGGTTGAATGTGGTCTAGTGATTGAATTTAGGAAAGTGCATATGTCCCTATGTACAGTAAATATCTGCCCTAAAGACAGCACTATGTTCCATATTAAGATCATTCTGATGTGCTGATTGGACAATGGACATATTCGTGACAAATAAACCTATACTTTTTGTAGACATAAAGATGGTCTAAGATAACATCACAATGATTACTCATTTCAAGTAGCAAATAAATTGTTCTGCCCAATTTACACTTCTTCAAATGATGGAATTCAGTGTTCACCCAGCAATGTTTGCCCACACAATGTTTGCCTCAATTTTCTGTTTCTGCCAAAATTTCTTTTCAATCACTTTGCCATTGCCGATACCTGGCATTTTCCATGTTTGCAACATGCAACGATAAAATGGAGCAGCCGGAGCATAACGCTCATCATATTCATACATAAAATCAAATAACATGGTAATCTGAGGAATGGCTTCTTTCTTGTTGTAGTGTGGGTTGGTTGGTTGGATGTGTGTCCTTTCCCTTGGTTGGGCTTGCCTAAGGTTTTTCCCTCTACGTATAAGTGGCCGGCAAATAGGCTTACATCTCGCAGGCGGTTGTGGGAACTGGCTGCAAGTAGAAACTCTTCAGCAGATGTTACAGACTTCTTTTGATGAATGGTACTGGCAGGCTATTTTCGAATTCGACCATTTTCGATCAAACTTTTGACTACTTAGGTCCCAGTTTTCAGCATCAAGAATATGACTATCAGACGTAAAATTACGAATAGATTTCGAATCTGTCGTTATCTTGCTAGGGAACCATACTCGGTTTTGAGTTATTGGCCGTCAAAGTACAAGACCTACAAAGCAGTAAAAAAACAAAATTGGACAAATTAGTGAGTATGGTTTGATAGCTTACCTCATTGCTTTTTAAATGATGTATGTATTTGCAGCAAAAAATCGATAGTTCCTTACTGACTTGCAGGTTTTCAAAGTCAGGCAGCTGGCATGAAGAACTCAAAATTGAGCGGTACTGGCGGCTATTTCGACCAAACTTTTGACTGCTTAGGTCCCAGCTTTCAGCAACAAGAATATGACTACCAGACGTAAAATTGCGCGTTGATTTCGAATCTGTCATTATCTTGTCAGAATACCACACTCAGCTTTGAGTTATTGGCCGTCAAAGCGCAAGACCTGCCGAGCGGTGAAAAAACACAATTGGACAAATTAGTGAATATGGTTTGATAGCCTATCAGATTGCCTTTCAAATGATGTATCTGCAGTAAAAAATCGATAGCTCCTTACTGACTTACAGGTTTTCAAAGTCAGGCAGCTCGGATGAAGAACTGAAAATTTAGCGGTACTGGCAGACTATTTTCGACCGAACTTTTGACTGCTTAGGTCCCAGCTTTCAGCAACAAGAGTATGACTATCAGACGTAAAATTGCGCGTAGATTTCGAATCTGTCATTATTTTGCTAGGGAACCATACTCAGTTTTGAGTTATTGACTGTGAAAGTACAAGACCTGCCAAGCAGTGAAAAAACACAATTGGACAAATTAGTGAATATGGTTTGATAGCGTATGAGATTGCCTTTCAAATGATGTATCTGCAGTAAAAAATCGATAGCTCCTTACTGACTTACAGGTTTTCAAAGTCAGGCAGCTCGGATGAAGAACTGAAAATTGAGCGGTACTGGCAGACTATTTTCGACCGAACAGACGTAAAATTGCGCGTAGATTTCGAATCTGTCGTTATCTTGCTAGCGAACCATACTCAATTTTGAGTTGTTGGTAGTGTTTCCGATCAAATTAAAATTAAATAACAAAATTAAATTGTTTTGGCCAAAATCACCAAGTAAATAGCAATTTAATAACAAATTAAATTTCTCGCGATGACTGTCAAACAAATTAAAATTATATTAAATTTCGTAAAATTGGCCTAGAAATTTGATATGAATTTGATATAAATTTGCTTGGTTCGGAACCTTCACTAAACAAAGTCTGGCTACAAAACAACAAGTTCAGTCCAAAGATGCTTGTTCATGCTTATAGGAAAGATATCAACTCAAGCAATGCTAATTTGTAGACCATTTGTAGCCATCTAAAGAAAGGTCAACTCATTTTGGACTGACACGACCCAGATTTTGAGCTGTTTCCTCAGGAATTGATAGTGTTGTTACAATACCAAAATTTCCGTTTGACTATGACTATGACTACCACTCGTTTGAGTACAATACCAAGGTAGTCAAATTTGACTATGTATATTGTAGTCAAACCGTTTGACTACCATGACCACCGGTTTGACTACTTTGACTACTTTTTTAGACATGGCAAAGTTGACGTTTACAGCGATTTATAAGCTTCAGTCACCAAGTGTCAGTCAAAAATGACTTTGACTGAGTGCACAAAGTGTTTACTTTGAAATAAACAGTGTAGTTAACTGCTACAAATTAACCCAGAATTGTTTAATTTTCAAAAATTTCAATGTAAAAAGCATCATTCGGAAAGACAGCGCAAAAATAGACAAATACCCGGTTTAGTTTGGTGTAAAATCAAAGTAGTTTTTGATTTTTCTCTTGTGCTTCTTTGCTCCATAAGAGAGGTATTGTACTGAATGTCATAATTTTCACCCTGACCAAACTGTTTAATTTGCCTTGGATCAAGCGGAGATTTGCTGACTGACAACCCATACATGTAACAGGTCATCCGCCGAAGGGGGATGGGGGGTTAGGGGGTCTGGTGCCAGCGGGGGGATGTTTGGCTAAAAATCGCCAAAAATCGCTAATTTGGGCTGAGATACAGCTAAAAAATCCTGTTTTGCAGACGATTTTACCATTTTTTTGTGTCTGAAATCGTAAAAAATCGCTAAAATTTGTTCAAAAAATTATCTGCCAGAAAAATCGGAGGGGGCTCGGGAAAGTCGTCTCGGGAGGGGGTCCCCATCCGAGGGGTCTCCTAACTCGGGTGGGGACAGACCCCCTGTTACATGTATGCTGCTGACACCTGTTATCAGTTCACAGTTTTAGAGAAAAGGGTTGTTTGTCTTCTAAAGAGCAAAAAATGAAACGAATTTATAAAATATTTAGTTGCGAAATGTGGAAAATATGCTTGAAAAGCCGCTGCTTATAAGAAAATGTAGTCATAGTCAAACGGTTTGACTACCTGGTCTTCGTTTGACTACGTATTTATGGTAACCAAGGTAGTCAAACTTTGACTTTGACTACCTGTCTGTTTGACTGCGATATCACAAAAAGTATTAACTATGACTTTGACTTTGACTATAGTCATAACAACACTAGGAATTGAGTATTGATTTTAGCAAATTTATATTTAATTCATATCAAATAACAAATTTGTATCAAATTAAATTTCAGAATTTGGGTACCAAGCAAATTAATAGCAAGTTATTTTCATCTGAAGGGTGAGCAAGCAATTTAATAGTTATTTAATTTCAAAATAAATTTACTCGGAAACACTAGTTGTTGGCTGCCAAAGTCTAAAAAACGCCAAAAACTCAAAGACAGAATTCAGCGAGTTTGTGCATACTGCCTGATAGACAGTCCAATTGCCTCTTTAATGAGCCATACCACATCAAAATCGGTCCACTAGAAAAGGAGTTTTGCCGTTTTGAAGTTGGGACCTCATGGGCAAAAATGGTGAAAATCGCAGTTTTTGAATGACCATAATTTTGGTTGTAGGGCAGCTAGAAAAAATCGGAGAGTGAATACGTCCATGACGTTTTGTGGTCTACAATGCCTGAAAGTTTCAGCTTTCTACGCCGACTTTGAAAAATCAGCTGTACAGACCAAGGTTCGATTTTTTCGTGGACTGCCTCTTAAAGTAATAAAATCGTCATGTTGGCACATTTACGTAATACACGAATATTATAAGGCTTAACAGGACATGAATACTAAAATACAACACAACACAACACAGAACTCATCCTATACCTTGCTTAGTCAGTAGAAACGAAACCACAGGTTCCTCTTGCTGTTTTAGAGAGTTTGGAACAGGAGCAGGAGTAGGAGGTAAGCCTGTACTTCGTAGGTTGCTCTTGCAGTTTCAGAGAGTTTTGCAACTTTCTTCAGTTGCAAGTGATAGTAGGGCACGCAAATCATTTGCCAGCGTTGAGGGCTTGAGGTTGGTCAGTTAAGTTGATCAGCATCAGTCTAATAGTTGCACGGTATTGGTGTAATTTCGGTGACACGATGAGGAAGCAACTGAATGCTCGAATGTACAGACAGATCAATCCCAGCAGCACCATCTGAGCTATAAGAAGGGGGCACAGTACATACAGACAATGGGAGTTGGCGAAAAGGGAGTACAGCATAATGAGAAGGGACAGAAAGGGCAGGAACCACAGCTGATACAACGTCAGGCTCTGTTTGGGTGACAGAGTTAGAGAGAATAGAGCAAAGTCAGTCTGTGTAGCAGAATGGGTAGCAGTTTCTGCATACCCGGATATGGTTTTCAAGTCCAATGGTCGACATTGTGGAAGCGTCCAATCATGTCAACGCAAAAAGGAGGTACAGTGATCTCTTGGACGTGGTGAGAAATGTGGCGCTTTTGTTCTGGCACAGTTGGTCAGGGTTTAGGAACAAGGTGGGGACACTATTAGAATCAGTTTATTCAACTGAGTTTCAGAGCTCAGACGACCTTTAAGTAGCGCTGACTGCGGTTAGGCGTGCCCGTAGGCGATGTTTTCCGGTCTCAAATCAAGCACATCGCACAAAAATGTACCTCCGTTCAGTTGATCTGATTACAACCGGGCGACAACATGAAATGCATTAAATTGAGGGACAGCAGCTTTGATTCGCTGCAGCGGAAGATCGTTTCTGCTGGGAGCCGACAAGAAGGCGGACAAAACATGTGACACCTAGGTGCGCGTTTTGCCGTCGGCCTGTCTTGCTAAATTACAATTTTCCCGCTCATCAGTCTCTAGAAAAACAACAGTTAAACATTCACTCGCTGTCAACTCGAATTAGTATCATGGTTACAATAATAATAACTACAAAATTTCCGTCACACCTCCCAACAACTAAGAGTGGAGTTCCGACACTCAAGCCACCCGTTAGCAAGTACATAAATACATTTCGTTGGCAGCTCTTGTACTCGGGTGTATTCATGAAATGAATACCTTACCTTGATTCCTTGACTGCTGACTGGGGACAAAAGTGAGGAGACCGGCTTGTGTGAAGTTCACACCAACTGTTTTTAACCAGACACCATACGATTAGCGACCACTACATGTCCCTTAAATTTTTTTTGCCGTTGTCGTTTTTTAGTCTTTTGTTGTCGGTCAACGCCAGACAACCGATCCGATTCGCTTCCATTTGGACAATATCGGACAGAAAGATTAATTTTTGTACCTCTCTCTACAAATGCTTGCTCACACACACTCATTAAAGTTATTGTTGACATTAAATTTTTACACAGAGAAATGTACCAAAATCAACGAAACCTCGATTCCATTCGATGTAGCGGGGGTCGAACAAGTCGGCCCTACGATCAGAACCGAGGGTCCATTTCGCTGCCAACGAAACCTCAATCGAATAGTGTATAACAACTCAAATCATTATCCAAAACACCCAGTTTTACTGCCACCATTCCACTCAGATCAAGAAGAATTTGCCACCAGAGCGGAACTTTTAGACACGACAGATTAAACGAGATTATTTACGGCGCGCGCAAAAAAGGTCACTTTAAACCGGTAAAAACAGACAGTCAGAATAACAAAGTCACACATTTACGCACTTAAGAAAATCACCTTAGAAAAGCCTATAAAAAGCGTAACAACTTCGACATCTGACAGAGTGAGGCTTCCTAAGAAACGGTAGGTTACGTATTGTCACAATTGTCACAAATCAACTGACTTGTTTAAACTCGAGAGCGACAACCCTAATCTTTAGTGTTTCGACAATGACCTTGATGCTTTTCTAGAACCTATGTATATATCCGTGTTCAGTTCTAGATTGTCTTATCCACGCACTCAAGGACTCTGATTCAAGCACAATGGACCGCATGCCTGTGGGACATTCTGGCTCCGTCTCGTCCCAACAGAACGAATTTGGGCCAGTCTGCCTCTGCTTCAGGCCCTTCTACGGCCAGTGGTCACAGCAATGTATCCACGTACTCACTTCATCTCGACAGAAGGTCAGGTCAAGGTCGTCTAGTAGCAGCAGTGGAGGGCCCAAACACTTGGACAACTCTGGCCACTGTGTTGCCCCTCCACCAGCAAGCAACTAGAGAGAACTTCATTCCTGTCTTCATGAAAACACAGCCGGACGCCCTGAGGGCAGCAGCTGGACACCGACCCTTGGTGCGCTGTTCAATCTTCTGCCAGCCTACTGTCCACCCTTGTACTGTGGACTGCTGTCACACAAATACTGTTGAACCTGACAATCGACCGTTCCAAACAAGTTAGGTTGTAACAAGCTCACCTGTTTGGAAGGGTCAATTGTCACAGCCATTCTGGTGCCAGCTGAACATGGAAGAGGGCCGACAGCTCACAGGGCGGTAGCCACCCATGTCAGACGACGCTTGTACAGGATCGACATGCTGATCAAACGAATGGAAGAAGATACCTTGGTTCTCATTGAGCCAACAGGTGAAAGAGCCAACCCTGGCAGTCAGCTTACAGAAGCTGGAGCAGGTTTCTCCTTCCACAACCAAATACTGTGTGTGGGTCACCCCCTCACGGTTTGATGGTAGTGGACGGTCAGATCGCATTGGTCAATTCAAGCCGATCACAAGATTTGACCCACCAGTCAGGGCACCACTGTCAGAACACTTCTCTCAATAACAGCCAGTTATAGCTGAAGTGAGAATGTTCGGAAGACCCAATGGCCAACACAAGTGGCATGCAGACAGTGTCAGCCATGAACCAGAGGTAGAAACTGCCAAATACGCCTTGGTCAAGTTTGTACATGTCAGATTCTATGAGAACGGTCAAGAACACCTGGCCATCTTCCCATACAACACCTTAGAAGACCTTGAGGCAAATACAGAACAGTTTGAGCGACTTGGTACTGGAGACCTGGTACAGGTTGACATTCGACCTGGCTACCCACCCTATCAATTGGTGAAAGGCCGGCTCATCAATGGTGCTGAGGCTCTTCGCCTCTGCATTTCATATGAGCAACAGTCAGACTGAGAGAGCAAGCTGACACAGAGGAGATCGAAGACATCCAAAGCGGTCTCAGAAAACTTCGACTCACCCTTGACAATTGGAGAAGTCAGAAGGCCATTGAACAATGCCTGGCAGATGACGACCTAGAACAAGCGTATGTCTACGCCATGGCCAGATAGATACCTGACTCAACGAGTCAATGGCTTCATCACCACCGAGGCCTCAGCTGCAGAAGTCAACCTAAGCTAGTCACCACTGGTCACCAAGGCTATGAAGGGTAGGGCCCGACCGGATACAAATTTCTACCGGATCCGGATACGCCCATATCCGGCCGGATCCGGATATGCCGGATATCATTATTCAACTTAATTTTTTTTAGAATGGAATAAACCACATATATATGTACATTTCTTTGTTCTATAACAGTTGATTCAAGCATACATGTAACAGGGGGGGTCTGGGGGGGGTCTGCCCCCCACCCGAAATAGGCCAGACCCCTCCCGGATGGGGACCCCCCCCCCCCGAGACGATTTCACCGACCCCCCCCTCCGATTTTTCTGGCAAGTAAATTTTCGAGCAAATTTTTGCAATTTTTTACAATTTCACACACAAAAATTGCCAAAGTCGCCTGCAAAACAGCACTTTTTAGCTGTATTTCAGCCCAAATTAGCGATTTTTGGCAATTATTAGCCGAAAAATTGCGATTTTTTCGATTTTTGAGCGTTTTTTAGTGCCCACCCCCCTCCCCCAAAATTTTGGCTCAGACCCCCCCGGCCGGCGCCAGACCCCCCCCAACCCCCCCTCCCCCCATCGGCGGATGACCTGTTACATGTATGGATTCAAGACAACATCTAATAATTGTAGTTCAAACTATGGTTGGATGATATCGAGTTTTTGCGATGCATGTGATATTGCATTTGAATATATGCATGCAATCTCTAGTGCATATTGATTGATATTGCATATCATATGCATGCAAAAATGAGATATGTACATAATTTTTGCATATTTGCATTTTTTATCACCGCGGCTAGAAATTGATAACTGGACGATTTCCAAGCATTCTCGAGTTTGGTCGGAATGTCTATGCAATCTTTAGCATTTATTAGGCATACCTATTTTACAGATACAGACCTCATCTGGAAAAAACAGAAGGGGAAACACAGTTTGGCATGAAAGTTCAGCTCATTTCGTAATTTTTAGATAAAAATGGTTGATATCATAGACTTTTGGCTAAATTATAGTTTGCATGTTCAAATTTGTTCTCTGTAATGTGCTATACTTAGCCGACCTTTTGGTAGACCTGTCCTAGTTTTACAAACTAAAACTTATGAATTTGAAAAATCCCAGTTGATATTTCCATTCTTTGCGAGTTGAGTTTAGAGTCTCAAGCCATTCATCTCCATTCTGCAACTGAAAAGAGACGCTTTGATCTCTGTAAAGTACAGATTTACAGTATAAACTTGCCTCAATAATAATTAGTTTTTTATTTTAGATTTTTTATTTTTAATTAAATGAAAAATTAGCAAAAACAAGGCGACTATCCTAAACATAGAAATCCAGTCTGTTTGGCTGTTTTGTGATGTTCACTGTATCACATTAATAATATTATTTTTGTCAAGAGTTTGTTTTGGCCAAGTCCTAGCCTGCTCGCCTTCTGTAGCTTGGAGTTATGCCCTTCCGAAATGAACTGACCCGAATTTTCAGATGTCAATTTTGAACGTAAATATTTCAAGAAACCTTCATCGGATCTTTGCCAAATTTTGCAAGTTAACCAATCTTTATATGGACTTAAGAACCTGAAGAGCTCAGTTTTTTCACACAACCGGTTAAAATCTGGCAGATTTTTACTTTCAGTCAAGGCCAATGCAGTGTGGTGCATTTTGAAAATTTGAAACTAGGTAAAGTAATACTAGGTAAAGTTGTCACCTAAAAAACTAGGTAAAGTAATACTAGGTAAAGTTCTCAGATAAGAAACTAGGTAAAGTAATACTAGGTAAAGCCCAGAAAAACTAGGTAATACTAGGTAAACCTAAAACGCTCGAAATCAAGTCAAAATATTATTTTTGGTTCAATAGAACAATGATGAAGTTAGTGAAGTTAAAATTTACGAAATTTGACACATTTCAAGTAAATATTTGTATTTTTTTATCACATAAGTCAGAAATTCATTCTCTGGGCCACTGTAATTGTGGGAAAGCCGGAAAATTGAAGGTTTGCTGACTGAAAAAGCCACGTAAATCTGAAAATATCAAACTAGGTAAACTTGTTTTACCTAGAAGTACCTAGTTATGTGGATTTAAAACTAGGTAAAGTAAAACTAGGTAAAATAGAGTAACCAACAACTAGGTAAAGTAAATCTAGGTACTTTTCCCGAATATTAACTAGGTAATACTAGGTATACCTAGTTACCTAGTTACCTAGATAAAAAGTGCACCACACTGAATAGGAGCACTCAAATACTTCCTGGCAAGCTGAAAAACTGTTTTTAGAACCATACAACTGCCGCATCTAACAAACATTGGGTCGAATGCAATATTTATGTTCAAAATACTTAAAAAAATTACGTTTTCTCATCTGTGACTGATATCCGGCATATACGGCAGGTAATATCCGGATCCGGTACCGGATCCAGATATGGCCATGGAACGTCACTTCCACGTAACTAGTACTACCAAACCAAGGGACAAACACTGAAAGGAATTGTGTGCCCCGCAAGCCCTACCATCAGCCTGGAAAACAAAAGCCCACTACGGCACTTTTATGGCAAACATTCTAAACTGCATAACTAAAAATGAACTTCACTTATAGCGTTTCTGCGATAAAACTGCAACATGAATAATGGACCAATTTTAATGACAAGTTGTTTGATAGACGTATTTTAATCCGGAGGCAATTTCCAGCTAAAGATACGATTATCTCGACATAAACACGTTTAGGTAACAAAATCCTAGTCCATCTGTCTGCGTTAATTGTTTACTAACCCATAACTGTGTGCTCAACTAACCATATTTGAAAAAATATAAAATGTTCGAAAAAGAAAGATACTGTATTGATTATGATAGCTAATACAGATATTTTAGTACGTGTGCTAGAGCTATTTTATGTCAAGCGCGTAATTTCTGTAACAAGAAGATACAATATAAAACTGTTTTTGGCGATAAATCTTGTTGTTTAGGAGAAAGATTAATTTATTTACCTCTGCAAATGCTTGCTAACTCACACACAAGCTAAGCTTGTTTACATAACGTTTTTACACAGAAAAAAGTAAACCAAACCTCAATCGAATAGTACACTAACAACTCGAACTATAATCCAAAACACACACTTTTACTGCCGTCATTCCACTGAGATCAAGGACTAACTTGACTAACATGGTGATCGGCAAAGTGAATCTCTTGAATCTAAGGTGACACAATGAACATCCCAAAACAGCCAAACAGACTGAATTTCTCTGTTTAGGATAGTCGCCAAGTTTTAGCTAAGTATTCATCAAATTAAAAATATAAAAACCTAAAATAGAAAATCCCTTGCTTCGGTTTATACTTTAAATCTGTATATTTGTGAGATCAACGCTTCTCTTTCCACTTGTAAAGAATAAAAATGAACGACTTGACATTCTAAACTCGCAAACCTTATAAATTTCATCTGAAATTTGTCAAATTTTGATGTTTCTATTTTTAGTTGGTAAAACTAGGGCAGGACTACAAATGGATAGGCAATGAGACTAGAGAGAACAAATTTGAACATGCAAGCTTAGCTTGTGTGTGACCAGGCATCTGCAGAGCTACGAAAATGCGACAGATGCAAGTTTAGATAACATGATTAGTCACATTTCCAAATGGTATTTTTCATCTAAGCATGCCACACGCAAATGCCATTGCCAATCTCAGTACTGGAGTGAAACTTTCATTGCCAAACAATGACTGACTTATGGCATGAACCCATTAATTTCCATCTCCTCTATTCTCTCGTATTTCGAACTTGTTGCCATGTCAAGTCCTGTGATGCATTCTGATTCCAGTCTAGGCTGGCCCATTGCCTAATCGTTCTATGTGCATTGAGAATCACAATTGCCCGGACAATTGTATTTACCAACAACACCAAAGGCAGGTGCTTTGACCAGCGACCCATAACAGCAACATTTCCAACCATCTGACAGAATGCTTCATTTGCTGTTAATTCTTTTGCTGTGCATCAATAAATGTAAAAATGTGACATTCTGTTCTGTCCCTAGATGCCCCACAATCTGTTCTTCACTAGTCACTGCCATAAAAATGCCATTGCCAATCTCAGCGCTGGAGTGAAACTTTCATTGCCAAAGAATGACTGACTTATGGCATGAACCCAGCGATTTCCATCCACTCTATTCTCTTGTATTTCGAACTTTCTGCAATACACGGTCGGAAATAGGATAAGTACCGAATGGCATTGCCCGTGCGATACTCTTGGTGTAACAACACGAATCTCCTCAACTAGATTTTCCAAACAATTGTTTAGCCTCTGGTCTTGCAGCTGGCATCTCTTTCTGGTCCATTTGATAGTGAATGGAGTCAGCAGCAAAGTGTACATGCTTCTTTTCACCAATTCTCCTTTTTATTGGCTCAGTTGGTTTTCTGATACCTGGTGGTTCAGCAGGAAGGCGCTCTTTCCCAAGAGATTGAAGGCATCTGGCATCAAAATCGGCTTTAGCTGTTCCAAATTCTCCAATGTGTTTGATTGCAGCAAGTTGCGTTCTTGCAACAAATTCTTGCATCATGAAAGGAGCAGCGTTCACTAGATACCGAACAGGATAACCAAACTAACCAAAGAAGAGGAGTTCAAAGTAACGTATCAAGCAATAGAAGCAGCAGCAAACAAGTTATGGCCCGAGCTGTCATGGATATAATTTGACCTTTGACGCCGCCTGAATAGCAGCTCCCTGCCTTTAACCGTTGGATTGCGCAATTATCAACAGACCGATTTAGAGAGGCCGGCGACCAGCAGATGCCTATTCTCTTCTGTCTGCTGCTTGTTTGTCACCTATCTGATTACAGTCGGCCGGCCAGCGGGTTGCCCTGCGGAACAGACATTTACAGACCTTCCCTTACCTTGGCTGTTGTCAATGTTGTTGAACAGCAAAGTGTGTCATCTGTTGTTGCAAAACTCACTGACATGATCGATCTACTGAATGCGCCTAGGTCACATACGGTCAATGTGAACCCTGTAAAATTGAACACCTTATTTGGTAGTGCCCCAGATGAGATTAGACGAAATGTCTTAAAGGCATTTCCAGAGTATGCCGCTCCACTTGATGATGAAAGATTTTTAAAGCTAGGTCGGAAGGAACAGCTGCTTGCTGATGAAGTTCAGTATGATGTTGCAAGGATGATAGAATTAGAAGAAAAATTGGAGTGATTCAAGCGAGACAAATTCAGCCCACTGTAAGGTGACATCTGTGTCACCTTACAGTGGGCTGTCAGATCCATTCGAAAACGCTGTCATTGTTGAGAAGAACAAGCTGCTGAAGAAGTCAAAAACCGGCGCATACTTTACAGATGCAGATCAGGTGTCCAACGAAAGGAAGAACCATATTCAAGCATCACTGGCAGGAGCACGTAATCAGCTTGATGCATATGGGAGAGGATACCAAGAGAATCATGGTGATCAGCGAGAATTTGTCATAGTGTTTGATGACCGCTACACTGCATTGGCGGTGGGGCTGATTACTGAAGCTCCTACTGAAGAATAGCAGGTGTGGTGATAATAAGGGCACTGAAGCCACTTCAGGCTAAGTATGGTAATGAATATAAAACTGTCACTGTTTCCAGAAATGTTGATATTCGGTGTGATGTTAAATAAATTGCTCAAGTGTATTGCTTATCGTGTTCAGTACAGGGATGTGAGGTGGGAAAAAAACACCGGAAAAAACTGTTTTTTTTTCCGAAAAAAAAACATAAATCGCGGAAAAAAACTCAAGCTAAAAATAGCTAATTAACGTCATTTTTCGTTAAAAAAATGGACTTTTGCTATGTATAATAGGCCATACTGACTCAAAACTGTTAGAAAAACAACAAAAAAGACCAAATTTGGCATGAAAAAACAAAAATGCAAACTGCCGTAAGAAAATTTGCATATAGCGTTATTTATGGAACCTGTCAGGCACTGTTTCATGCCTGTTTCGTGATTTATATCAATGTAACACGTGTATTTCTGGTCTAACAAGACTGAGGAAGGCGCTAGAAAGCGTTAGGAATCATAAAACGAGCCTAGGATACTCAGAACTTGGGCTGGAGTTTTTTTCCGCGATTTAGGAAAAAAACCGGAAAAAAACTGGAAAAAAACAGGCCGAGGTTTTTTTCGGAAAAATATACAACCCTGTCACAGAGAAATGTAACATAAAAAACAAATCAGCAACTGTAACTGCGTCGACGGAAGACCGAGGCGCCGCGCTTGGCCTGACCGAAGGCCAACTTCTCAACCTCTTTGTGTTGTCGATGGTGACGCTGAAAGCATTTATTTTGTAGCAAGAAAATACGCATATTTATATAATACATGTAACAGGTCATCCGCCGAAGGGGGAGGGGTCTGGCGCCGGCCCGGGGGGTCTGAGCCAAAATTATGGGAGGGGGTAGGGCACTGAAAAACGCCAAAAATCGCTAATTTGGGCTGAAAAGCTAAAAAGTGCTGTTTTGCAGGCGATTTTGGCAATTTTTGTGTCTGAAATTGCAAAAATTTGCTTAAAAATTTGCTTGCCATAAAAATCGGAGGGTGGGAGGGGGTCGGCGAAATCGTCTCGGGGGGGGGGCATCCGGGGGGTCTGGCCTAAGTCGGATGGAGGGCAGAACCCCAGACCCCTCTGTTACATGTATGTTTCTTTATATATACAATGTAATATACAGGGTCCGCCAAAAAAACAACCGAGCAGATTTTTTCGGTGTAGCAACCGCAAATCTCAACCGATTTGAATAAAACTTTTTTAAATGAAAGATAAATAAATCCTTAAAAGATTGATGAAATTTTCATTAATGTACCCTGCTTAGTTCCTGAGATAATGGATTTCAAAATCAAAACAGTGATTTTGGCAGTGAACAATAGGTATTTTGTATTATTCTGCACTTCGTAGTAAAACCGATTCCTGCTACTGCTAAGGGCTATTGGAGGCTTTACTGGTGACACAGAAACTCGGTTTACTTCAATACTAAAGTACAATTATGTGCAACAGTAGGAATATGCTTTATTATGAAATGCAACGGAATCGCTCTTGTTCTTTGCCAAAATCTGTTTCGACTTAGAGGGCAAATATCTCAAGATCTAAACTGTGAATCTCAATAAAAACTGCACCAATCTTTGAAGAATTTATGGTTGCAAAAGTAAAAAATCTGCTGGGTTGTTCTTTATCACTCTTGTTCATTGTCAAAATCTCTGTTTTGACTTTGAGGGCAAATATCTCAGGAACTAAGCAGGCTATCTTAATAAGCCGTACACCAATCTTTCAAGAATTTATTTATCTTTCATTTAAAAAATGATTCATTCAAATCGGTTGAGATTTGCGGTTGCTACAGCAAAAAATCTGCTGGGTTGTTTTTTTTTGGCGGACCCTGTATATAGCAGGACTGTTGGGTAGGTTTTTTATGTTTTTTCTTTAAAAAACCGGTTTTTTTCCTAGGGGCTCGGAAAAAACCAAAATGCCGAAAAAACTCAAGAGAAGCCTTACAACCATTTCCTGGCATAACTTAGATATTTTTGGCAAAAAATACTATGTACCATTTTCAGGCAACTTTTATTATTGTATTTTTGTTGTTTTAAAATCAAAGTACTACTCTAAAAGATGAAATTAGTGCATTTTTTAATAAAAATGAACTGGGTTGAGTTTTCATTGTTTATAGTTGCAGACAAAAGCTTATTATGTACTAAATAACGTCGACGTTTTCGATGTCAACCGCCACCCCCAGTGACGATTCCGGACATTCAATCAACAAACAAGCCACACACCACACTCTCTGAATGTCGTAGTTTATGGACGGTCCCATACTCACAACAATGGCCGCGATACCCACAAATCGGTAGGCTCGCTCACCCCCAAATTTTCTGATGTTGACTACCCCAAATGTATGCCAAGTTAAAGTCAGAGCTATTTCTGTCATTTTCAGTAGCTGGTTTTCTTTGTTTCTCATAAGAAATACCACAGAAATCTGCTAAAACAAAACCTGATTCTAAATACCGAAAAAATGTACGAAAAAAAAAATCACAATTTCAAATTTGCATCAGTTGAATGAAGCCAATTGCTCCAAGAGACTCAGGGCACGAGCGCAGTATTATCGTACAATGTCGTGTCTGTGATTCAGCCTTACCTGTCTTATTTGTCGGTACCGGTAGCCCAGGGCGCCCAAAGCGCCACCGATGAAGGTACACAAGAGCGCTAGCAGACCCAACACGTACTCGTTGCAGAAGTCCGGGCACACAACTGGCACACAGACACACTGGTAGCCGCCGGGACCAGAGAAATCGGTACTCTAGAAGTTAGTGACATTATAATATTATTAGAGCTGTTAGGCTTTTTGCAAAAAAAACCTTTCTAAAAAGATTTTTTGAAGGCTCATTTCGAAAAATTCTTATTTTATACAAAGTAAGCTAATTTTTTTGTGGAAATCGCTGAATTTAGCCTCAGATAGATGTACATTTTATTAAAATAGTGCAGTTATATTAATTTCATGTTCATTCTATGCCTAAAATAGGTTTCCAAGCTCAGAAGCCACTCTGTGAGCAATGCAGCAGGTAGAATAGCTACTCTCAGGCTGTAACACAATCATACATGGGCCGGAAAAATCAGGGGGGCTTCTGGAGGTTGTCTCGTTGGGGGCGAAAAAGTAAAAAAAAGGCCTAACAAGCGAAATCCTCTCCCTCTGGGAGGAGGGGTGCAGCTAGGGGGTATGGCCGGCCATATTGCTAAGTATTACCTAGTTATTCTGTGCTTTACCTTGTATTACTCCTCTGTCGGTCTGTCCTGCACGTACTGAGGTAGCGTGTGTAGAGTCTGTTTGCCGAGCATGTCCCGTGCCGTCTATCTGATGGTCTTCTTTTTCGGCTCGACTGACTCTTCTTCCAGCAACCACTCCATAACCGGCTGAACGAACGGTGACTGAGGCTGGAGAGGGGCGGCTGCAACTCAAACAGTTGAGGGCGGCTCACTCTCGTTGTTCATCAACAGTAACTCGTCGCCAGTGCTTCCGCAGCTGGACGCACAAAGAAAGAAGCCAAGAAACTAAAGCCGCACTCTTGAAGACATTCTAGTAGGAAATGAGTTAAATACTTAACTTAGCGAGCGTGTTTTATGCACCTGTATTTCGTCTGCAGACGAACGCGTTCGCGTAGTGGCCTGGCAAGCAGCGATGACATCAAGCGCCAGTTGGCAGCCGCCCAATTTTGGCCTACCCTAACTGCAGGGTTGCCAGGTTAGGAGTTTTCCTCCTAGATCTAGGAGTTTTTGATTTGGGATTGGAGGAAAATTTTGAGATTGGAGTTAGGAGGTTTTTCTGGGAGTTTTTAAATTCTGGGTCGGAGTTTTTTATTTTTAGGATTTTTCTAGGAGTTTTCTGGGATTTTTTAGGATTTTCAGCTTTATGCCTCTAAATAATAGCTTTTTTCTCTCAAAAATCACCTGGTCCTAGCTAGAAAATGAATTTTCGGCACCCTTTTATGTTGTGTGAACTGAAGAGACGAGCTTTGCTCCACTTTTATATATCTGTCCTTATCTAACTTTTATATAGGTATCTGTCTTGTGTTGTGTGTAATGCTCGCATTGCAGTCTTCTTTGTACCTAGTATAATTAGGACTATACATTGTAGGTTCAGCGAACAAATTTCGCGATAGATAAAAGCTTGACTTGGAAAACACAATAAAACATAAATTGTGATTCAGCTAGCCTTGCACCTGTAGTGTAGTACCTATTTGCCTGGAGTTATATATGATTTGACGGCTAGGAATGAAAAATCCAAACTCATAGGCTAATGGCAGAATTTTTTAGTTTTTTTCGCATGTGTTTACTTATTTCTACTGTAGCATTGATTCAGATTGATTGATATCGAACGGTTTCAACGCAGTTTCAAATCTTTTTACACTTATGGTAGTAAACTGCAGTGGCGTATTCAGCAGAGTTTTGGGTGGGTACATTATGTACTGTTTGCGAAGGAGGTAGGAAGAAAAAATATGTCAAAAATTATAGAAACAAATGAATTACGTACTAAAACTGTAGTTTATGCTCAGAATGCCTTTTAAATGCATTTTTGAAGGTAAATTTTTAAAATCTTCTCGCACGGATGACTTCGAAATTTTCATTCTCTTTGAAAAATCCTGAATACGTCACTGGTAAAATGTCTGGCCCACCAAATTCTACTAAAAAATTCGCCTGCTAAATTTTAGGTGCTTTAAAATTTAGGAGTTTTTTCTAGGATAATTATAAATTTTTAGGAGTTTCTAGGAGTTTTTTAAGGGTAATTCTAGGAGTGAACTGCCGTTGAAACCTGGCAACACTGCCTACCTGCCTGGGCGTTCAAGCAAACGTGGCTGGTACGCATACGCAGTGGCGTGGCACTGCGTTGGCCTGTTCTGGGCTGCTGAGCTGCCAGGCCGGATGTTCCCAAGCAGAGGAGCGCGCGCAAAATTTTGGCAGGTACATAGCTGATTGTAGGATTCAAGTGGCGGGAGGCATGTTGCCCAATAAAAGTTGGAACCTGCGGCAGTTTAGTTACACTGCGGTACTGATTTCCAATGGCTTCCTATGCTAAGTCTCCGTACAGCGTTGTGCACATGTCGTTGTCGCATACGCTTTCTCAGCATCAGAGGCCATATTTACGAAACTTGGTAAGACCAACGGGTGGTAATACCAAGACAGTAATTGCCAACTTGGTAGCACCAAGGCTTGGTAATACTAACTTGTATTCACCATGTGGCAATAGCTAATATTGACGACAGAGATTGTTTTGAGAAGGAGATGGACCCGCGACAACAGCAGCAACCAGCCGAGGTGCGTGACGTCACCAGCCAGCAGTTGGACGATGCGCTTTCGGTGACTCCATCCCATCTGATTATGCTGCATTCCCCTTTCGCCAAATTCCCATGTCTGTTTGTACTGTACTCTTATGGCTCATCTGGTGCTGCAGGAATCGACCTCTCTGTTTATACGAGTACCCAACTGCTTCCACAGCGTTGTCTCTGAACTGCCACATTTCGCATTCTGCCTGATGGAGTCGGTATTGGGAACCCATTAGTAATATTGCTTTACGCAGGCGTGCCGTCTTAGTTTTTCGTGTTGTAAAAAATCTGTCCTATTTTCCACCGTTTTTTCTTGTGCGTTCTCAGCCAAGACGTTCTGTACGTTTTAGAGAACAAGTCTCAAGAACTTAAAGCAGCCTTAGTATTGGTAATCAATCAATTTGGTATTGCACACACCATCAAACTATCATCGTCACTTCCCACCTTCCTACATAATGTTCTTCGTTCGCTATACAAGCGCAGCCAAACACAAACTGTATCAGTAGAAGCACGTGATAGAATGATTTAACCTATATGGTGCGTACTCAAACTTTGGAGGTAATCTTTGATCCCGTTTCCGTTTCCGCTCCTCGCGACGCTATGTTTTACTGTCAGCAGCGATCGTTGATTCGACGTACGCCTCCGACGTGTCCCATTGTTGCTTGTGGACGACAGATGACGCTAGTCTGTGATTCGTGCTACAAAAACGATGGGTTTCTTTGGCGGTGCCCGACTCACAAAGGCCGCAAAAAGTCGATCAGAGCTGGCTCTTGGTTCGAGAACTCGAACATTCCACTGGCCACGAACTTGCTGCTGGCCTACATGTGATCGTTCGACGTTCCCGTGTGCACCGCCTCTCTCTTGTGTTCTGTGTCGAAACCGAGTGCCATTCAGTGGTACCAATAATTCTGAGATGTGTGCTCGCACTAGCTCTTGGCCAACCACATTCGCTTGGTCTTTGCTCAATTGTGTGGCTTGTATGTGCGCTTGAATCTTCGTGTTGTATAATGCGTGTGTGTGTGTGTGTGTGCAGACTTATCAAAATAAACAGATATTCTCAACTTCCTATTGTTTGGCATTATTGCACCGCCAGACTTCTAATTGGAGCGTACAGGCAGCCAGGGGCCAGCTCTGACCTCTTCCTTATTAAATAGCGGCCAGACCAATTATTGATTTGGCCGGCCACTGAGGGACCTAGATTGCTAACCTTTACCCTGGGCTACAGTTACAGGAATTCTGCGCAAAATAGCATCAATCTCTTTACAGTTCATTTTTCTTCTTTTTGGCCGTGACGCGACAAAAAGGCGCGGCGAACATGCTCCCGTGTAGCTTCACCGGTCTGGTAAGCACTTGCGATTAAGCACTTGTCTGAAACTAAGCCATACTACAAGCATTATCAGCTGTTCTGCAGCTAGTGGCGCTACCAGGTGGCGTGGCGGCATTTGGCGGCCCTTAGCTTGCTACGGCAAGCCTCTCATTCAGGCTTTACTTGGGCTAGCTGTTTAGCTGTTCTGAATTCTCTGTGGTCAACCCACCCCTCCACCCCTTGCATTATCTTGTGTTTTCATGTGTGACCGGAGACCCCTAGAGGCCCAGAGCCACCCTACCCCACACCTCATCTTCATTTGTCTTTATTCAGAGGCAATTTTCACTCCAAAAAGGTATTAATTAAAATAAAACATGAAAGTATGAATGCTTATGAGCAGCGCTTGGAAGTGTCTGCGAAAATAAAAACTATTTTCTGGCATTAGAAGTTTTGTGATTTCTATCGAAAAAATTTATGACGCTAATGATCAATTTTTTCAGAGCTCTTATCCCTTTGAATCACACCTACTCCATATGGAGTAGGTCCAGATGCGTTTAGAAGGGTCGGAAAAAATGCGTTAAAGGTCGTGAAATTTTTTATGGGTCGGATTTTGTCGGTATATATTTCAAAATATATGTGCAGTTTGCAAGGGCCGGAAAAAAATAAATGTCGGATTGATATGATTTCAGATTTCATTTTCAAATGCGAAGCGGACTGCTTTCGACGGCGTTCAAATATGAAGCAACAGGTTTCGACGGCGTTCAAATGTGAAGAATCCGCCGACAATCCTGCCTCAACGTGCCCGGTCTTGCCGGGGCCTGTTGAGCATGAATCAGGTTGGTTTAAATTAATCGTTATTGGTAGTAGCTATGGAACTTAGTTTGTAGCTTTGAAATTGCCGTGCTTAGTAAATTTGAGGCTAAATTTGCCTAGTTCATCCTTTAGGATGGCCATTGAAAAGTATACGTATAAATTATCTCATAAACCTAAGGCCGGCCGTGAGACCAGTAGCCAGGTGATTGATTATTGATGTTGATATTGTGGCCAGAGCATTGTTGATGTGTCTAGGCATACGTAAATGCTGTGTTAGTAGGACTGCCGTCTCTGTATGTATTGAGTGCTGCTACATGTGTCTAGGACGTGTCAGCCAGTCTCAGTCTGTGCCAAGTTGGCGCGCAAAAGCGTGGGACGGCGTGGCCGAGAACAAAGGCCGCTTTGTTTAGCAAACAAGGATGGGAGGGAAGGAAGGAACGGCCGATTGCATGCAGAGCGCCAGGGCTACACTACTTTCACTACAGTTTATTTTCTCTCGGGGAAGGGCACTCGTCCGACAAACGGCCACGCCCTCCCCTTGATCTGAGTTGCTTGTTATTTTGTTGGACATGTATTAAACATTCACATAAACATTCTCTCTAGTGTGCGCCGGTGTTGGCCGTTTGATAAAGACTGTCGGCTAGATCGAGAAAACACCGCGACTGTGTAGCGGAGCAGCGCGGCAGCAACAAGATCGGACGACACCAAACAGATACAACAATTGTAAACAATTTTGTGTTGAAAATCGATAAGAAAAGAAATGTTTTCAGGTGACATGCGTACGGTTTATATCTGATGGCAGAACTCAAAGATCGCCGAAACACAAAGTTGCACTATTTACAGCAAGAGGACTTAATTAACTGCTCGCAAATGGATGCAAGGTACAAGTACGTATGTACAGTATGGACAAATTTAGAAAAAGCGTGCTGCTCTTCTGCCTTCATGGTGTAATTATAAAGTGGTATGAAGACCGGGTTTTGGCAAAAATTTGCATAGCACTCGTCTGCTTGTACGGCTTGATTAGTGCATGGTGGCAATTGAGGCGTTCGTTGAGGCGTGAACAACTTTGGCTGCTGCGCCGGCATTGATGCGTTCACTCCATTCCTTGAGCGTGCGGCTGCGTTCTGTCTGTTGTGTTAGTCTGGTCCATGCTTTGAAACCCAAATTCTGGTTCCGGAACCCAATTTTGGGCCTCTGAAACCCCAATTACGGTTTCAGAAACCCAATTTGGTGTTCTGTAACCCTGTTTGTGCGATAGAAACCCAAATTAGGGTTCCGGAACCCTATTTAGGGCTTCTAAAACCCTAATTGGGGTTCCGAAACCCTATTTAGGATCTCTGAAACCGTAATCAGGGCTTCTGATTACAACGACCATACCCCAACCCCAACCCCTGTACGTTCTTAGTTTTCGCTGTGAGACTAGCGTGAGGGCTGAAAATAGGGGTTTGATTTTGTTGTCTAAGACAAGGGAAACATTTCTCAAATTTTAGTCAGTGCCTTCCATGCAACATCATAACTATGGAACGACCGGAACCGGATTTTTGGGTCCGATCGGAATCGGAATCGGAACTCAAGTACAGTTCCGAATCGGAATTTTTCGGAATTTTTTTTAAACTTTTTTGAAAATCGGCTTAAAATTTTCGAATAACCTGTTTTTGGCAATAACACAGTGTTTACGCAACCACCCTTTACAATTCCATGCAAACATCCAGTACAAATCACCTGTCAAACGATAACAATGCATTAAAATCGCCAACTGTCAATAGGTAAAATTCAAAGCGCGTAAATTATACTTTAAAAACAACAATTTTTCAACGTTTTCAGTAGAGTGCGAACTGGTATTGGGTAGTGGAGTGGGTGTATTGGGGTGTTTTCCAGGTTTGGTATTGGTTTTTTTATGCCCCAATACTAATTAGGGCCTATTAAAATCGCTGTTGAACTGAAAACTGACCTGAAAAAAGCGAAAAGATGATTACAGTAGGTAGTGAAAGAGTTTATGCATCTCTCACCACTCTCACCATCTGCATTCTTGATAGTTTGTGTGAGTGTTGTTGGGTGTTTCTTCCCGTGCGGTTGTTGTGTTTGTATCAGCGAGTTACCGAGCAGTTGTGTGTGTGTGTGTTTGTTTGATTCAGTGAGTGCGCGTGTGTGTGTGCTGTGTTGTGCAACTCTACTAGTAAAGACCCCTCAACTTCGTTTCATTGGTGCCGAGGACCCTTCGAGCCTACCTTCAGCAAGTTCTTCTGCAAAGCCTCCCTACAAGCCACTATCGTTCCCAGTCTCAAGTTCCAGTCCCTCACCCCGTGATCATCAGACACAGCCGTGCCCCACCCGATGCTCACATGACGTCCCCTACCTTTGATGATCAACTTCGACTACTACAAGAGCACTTACAGCGTGAACTCGAGCAACAGCAGCAATGGTGGATCGAGTGGCAGATGGAACAGGCCGAAGAGTGCCAGCGCCTCGATCGTATGTTCGCCCATTACCTGTCTCGATGCAGCAAGGCTCCTGTGAAAGAGGAAGAAGTTTCGTGTTCTGGCACTTCGGGTGTCCAAGTCGACTCATTAAACACTCCCTTTACTGGGTTAATGGCGGCTCAAGTGGCAGTGAAGGAAGTCGAGGAGAAGAAAGAAATGGAGAAAGATAAGGAGGCGATGTTAGATGATGGGGCTCCAGATGTTCTTTGTTTGGCACAAGGCCAGTTTGAGTCCAGTTCTGTTGATGTTGTGCAGCAAGCACCTTCTCAATGCGCGTTTTCTGGGGCACACGCGGACGATCCCGACGATGTGGCCTCTGCCGATGCTAAGAATTCGGCTTTGTTCCAGTTTGCTCTTCAGGATGTCCAAGATGTGGGAAAAAGAAGGAGAAAGAGGCGAAGGAAAAAAGGGAAAGAAGAGAAGAAGTTTGAAGAGAAGATAGAAGTAGGGAGCAGAAGGAAGGAAGAAGAAGAAAAGAAAGAAGAAGAGGAAGAGAAAGAGAAAGAGGTTATGTGGATGAAGAGGAAGAGAGTAAGAAGGAAGGAAGATGGGGGAGAAAGAGAAGGAAGAGAAAGGATGTTTGGAGGAAGAAGGAAGAAGAAGGTGAAGAAGATGAGGAGAAGAGTGCTGAGAGGAGAGAGAGTGACGAGAAAGAAAGTGATGTGGATTTTGAGAAGTAAGAGGATGATAAAGAGAAGAAGGATGGTGAGGGAGAAGTTGAGAGTGAAGAGAATGAAGAGAAGGAGAGTTGGGAGGAGAAGAAGAAAGAGAGTGAGAAGAAGATGGAGGATGATGAATCGTTCTGGTTTGTTGGACAAGAGATGGCAGTTTGTTTTACCGATGACAAGGCAACAGGTGCAAGCGAAGGCACAGCAAGGCCGAAACGTGGCGCGCAAGAGATCCGATCAATGTGGTGTTAGTGCAGAGCAGGTTACTGGAGATGTCGAGTCAACAGAGGCGGAGCAGTTCCCGCAGTTCTCACTTTCCCCCGATTGTCAGGCACAGCGGCGGCCAGTCGACACTCGTTGAAAGGGGAGTGATGAAGAGTTTGATAGTTTGTGTGAGTGTTGTTGTGTGTTTCTTCCCGTGCGGTTGTTGTGTTTGTATCAGCGAGTTACCGAGCAGTTGTGTGTGTGTGTGTGTGTGTGTGTGTGTGTGTGTGTGTGTGTGTGTGTGTGTGTGTGTGTGTGTGTGTGTGTGTGTGTGTGTGTGTGTGTGTTTGAGAGTGCGTGTGTGTGTTGTGTGTACCAGATTACTAGTAAAGACCCTCAACTTCGTTTCAGTAGGTATAGAAAACCGTTTTTTGCATTAATAAACTAAAGGTTAAGCATGTCTTATACTGTCCGCTTTTCTAATTAGTACACTTGTAATTAGTGCAATTTCTCTGCTCTTATCTAAGATAAACGTTTGTCATTCAATTGAAATTTGTCATTTTAGTGACACAGAATGTATTACTACTGTACCCGGGGGTGCGGTCTGGTACACCGCTTTCCGGTGGAGTAAGAAGAAAAATCTGCCGAAAATAAATATATCTCGCCCTAGTTGGACAATGGCCCAATCAGGCCTCTTCGAAATTTTAATCCCTGTGAAAGAAATCCTGTGTGCACCACTGGAATGTACCTTTTCACTTAAATGCAATTTTTGGCTCAGTTACGCAAGTATTGGGTATTGGGGTCTCAGGTACTGGTATTGGTATTGGGTTTTTCAGGCATTGTTCGCACTCTATTTTTCAGGCTTCAAGTGACTTCTGTCGCCTTCCAAAATGTGTTTTGCCACTTTAAACGTCCGTTCACTGGTTTTGATCAACATCTTTGAGTCGTTTGAAGACTGCCGTGTTCTTCAGACTCAGGTGCTTCCACAACGGAGTAGTGCTAACTTATATTTTTTACTTAGTTGGATTACAGTAGGTTATGGATTACTAAACTATGCAGATTGTCGATTACACAGCAAAGAAGACACGCAATAGTACGCATAGAATTGGTGTTTGATTTACTAAAAATTTAGCCAAAGTTCCGAAAAATTCCGAGACCTCTGAGTTCGGAATCGGAACTGCCAGTTCTGATCGGAATGGGAATTCCGGTCGTTCCCTAAACATAACATGCATGAAACGCCAAATTCGGTTTCTAAAGGCTTTTCAAGCGAATTTTAGGAAAGGAATTAGTGATTTCTGAGCCAGTTTGTTAGTACTGGAGCCACTGCTGGTATTTTTGCATTGGGGGTCCCAACTCTTGTCTCGGGGGTGAGTTTGTGTTTGGCCTTTTAAGAGTCAGTCTCTGAACCGATCGAGTCTTGGCCCTTTGCCCTATTCAGACCCAAAATTGAAAGTTGGGCGTAGAGGGCTGAAAGTTGAGCATCTGCACTAGTACTGGGAATAGAACCGAATTGACTCGCAAATACTCAATTGGACTTTGCATGCGATCGATGCACTGCTCTTTGAGATAGAGGTCGCGATTCCGCTCTGTTTCGAGTAACAGTAGAGGCGCTAAGAACGACAAAACTGCGCTGATTACATAACGACTAATGTAATTAGCATTGGTGCTAATTTGTCAAGCAATGAGATTGAGAAGGCTGTTAATTGGTTTACAGGGAACGGTTTACTCCGACAGGCGTGTGCTGACTACGGGAGCGAAGCGTACCTGTGGAAAAATAATGAACTAACTGACGGTTTCATCTCTTATTGAAAGAACTGCAAAAAAGAATTGGTTTGCGCAAAGGAACGATTTTCGAGGGTAGCAAGCTTTCCCACTAAAGTCTCGGCTATTTGCTCTATTTTTTCTGCATTGATATCCAGCCATTTACACAGCGCGCCTACTACCATAAATAGATCCCAGTGTTCGCTTGTGAATCATATGACCTGTTCCGGGGAATCTGCTCGAAGCAGCAAATAAAAAGGTTATGGGGGTCGGCTGACCACTCTCCAGTCGAAACATGCGCTCATGCAGCTGTGCTTTTTCCTTTTCAGTTCTTTGTTCACTTCACGCAGTTCATTCAACTTTCAGAGAAACCGATCTTGGCCATTAACAGCGCTTTCACCAGTTCAGCTGCTCATAAGGAAGGAACCTGAGTAAAAAAGCCGCGTCCTGAGTGTGACTGATTCTAGTTTTAACCATTTACTGTTTTTGGCAGAGCATGCTAATGTTTTGTCCTCTGTATGGTGTACGATGGGTATACGTACATGCAGGCTTTACTAGAGACACCAATCTTTGAACACACAGCCCTGTAACTAGGCTAGGGCTAAAACCAGACTCTCTCAACACCTGTGGTGTCCACCGCCGGCTGCATTAATATAAACATGACTAAACGGTGAGTGATGTCTAACCAAAACCTTGGCGGCAGACGTTGGGGCGACACAACATATGCCAGACCAGACCAGACCAGCTATGTAGTTATGGATAATTTAGGTGTCTTTGTATTGCTATTCAAGAGCACTTAGTATACTTATCTTGAGGTGATTCATAATCACTAAATAGCTAAAATGACAGGTCACTAGAAAACTACTGTGGGATCTCAAAAAAAGTATAATTTTGACTCTTGTAACATAGCGTCGATTTCTCAACCCAGGGTGGTCGCGTATGCCACAGAATTAGTATTGGTTAGAGAAGAATATCCCAAGCAGGTGCCAAGTTTAGCTACATACTGTACTACACAACACTAGTTGGAGTAAATGGATAATAGTATCACATACTTGAATTAAAAAGCAGTCCACAGACTATCAATGCGAAAAGCAGTAGCTTGCGGTGATGATCCATTTTGGGCTCGCTCGAGCTCGCGTCGCGAGCTTTAAATTTGGCAGAAAGTCGCTTGGAGCTGGGCTCGCGAACGCGAGCCGAGCCGAGCCTGAGCCGCTTTTTTATTGGACCTTTGTTGTCCTAACCTAATTGACAAGTCTGACATCACAGCATCCTGCCGATTTATATAGCCATTATAAAGGAAAAAATAGCCATAGAAATATTTCAAAGCATCTATTGAGTCGGTTTTATGGCTGGACCGGTTGTTGTTGTTCTGAATGACAAGTCCTACATTCTACTGGTCTTATAGCCATTTTAGCTGAAAATACTAAGCATCGGTTGTTTTACTGATGCCCTGGATGACTGGTTAAACATTTATCCTAAGTTATTCTGCAGATCATACATGTAAACAAGTCATACCCGCCTTCAGAGGAAGTTTTCATTAATGTACCTACTCTGCTTTGTTCTTGAGATATTCGCTCTCAAAATCAAAACAGTGATTTTGGCAGTGAACAAGACCGATTTTCTATTATTCCACTGCACTTCGTAATAAAACGGATTCCTGCTACTGCTAAGGGCTATTGGAGGCTTTACTGGTGACACAGAAACTCATACATGTAGCTGGGTTTTCGGCTGGGGGGGGTTTTTTCCAGATCCAAAATAGGGTTTCAGCACTATTTCCAAAGGGGGTTTCAGCGACCTTTTTTTGGTGTCCAAAAGTGGGTTTTAGCGACCTTTTTTGGGCTCAAAACAGGGTTTTGAGGACTAAAAATCCGGTAAAAATCCTGTCAGAAGTGCAAAAATTCCCTATAAAACCCTATTTATTGGTTTAAAATGTGCAGAAAATCCTATTTTTTATTAAAAACGTGCAAAAAACATGTTTTTGCTTTAAAACATGCAAAAAAGCTCTATTTTACTCGACAGAATAGAGCTAAAATGCGTATCTGGAACCCTATTTAGAGATTTTGAAACAAAAATTAGGGCACTGAAACCTTGTTTAGGGTTTTTGAGACCCAAATTAGGGCACTGAAACCCTGTTTAGGGTTTTTGAGACCCAAATTAGGGCTCCGGAACCCTATTTAGGGTTTTTGAGACCCAAATTAGGGCTCCGGAACCCTATTTAGGGCTTTTGAAACCCAAATTAGGGTTCCGGAACCCTACTTTGGGCCTCCAGAAACCCTGTTTAGTCTCTGTGAAACCCAAATTAGGGTTCCGGAACCCTATTTGGGCCTCCAGAAACCCTGTTTAGTCTCTGTGAAACCCAAATTAGGGTTCCGTAACCCTATTTAGGGTTTTTGAAACCCAAATTAGGGTTCCGGAACCCAAATTAGGGTTTCAGAAACCCAAATTAGGGTTCCGGAACCCTATTTAGGGTTTCAGAAACCCAAATTAGGGTTCCGGAACCCTATTTAGGGTTTCAGAAACCCAAATTAGGGTTCCGTAACCCTATTTAGGGTTTTTGAAAGCCAAATTAGGGTTCCGGAACCCTATTTAGGCTTTCAGAAACCCAAAACAGGGTTTCGGAACCCTATTTAGGGCTTTTGAAACCCAAATTAGGGCTCCGGAACCCTATTTAGGCTTTCAGGTACCCAAAACAGGGTTTCGGAACACTATTTCGGGTTTCTGAAACCCTAAATAGGGTTCCGGAGGCATTACTTTGGGTTTCTGAAACCCTAACTAGGGTTCCGGAACCCTATTTAGGGCTTTTGAAATGCTAAATTACGGTATATAAGTCTTGAAACCCTGAATTTTAGCAGTTTGTAACCCAAAATAGGGTTTCAGAAAAACCCCCCCCCCAGAATTCGGCTGGGGGGGGTTTTTTTGCCGAAAATCGGGCCTGGGGGGGGCTAAACCCCCCCAAAACCCCCCCCTCCTACATGTATGCAGAAACTCGGTTTACTTCAACACTAAAGTATCATCATTAGCCCCAGCAGTAGGAATCTGCTTTATTATGAAATGCAACGGAATCTCTCTTGTTTTTTGCCAAAATCTGTTTTGACCTGATCTCAAGAAGTAATCCGTTCTGAGCAAGATCCACCCTTTTGTTGTTAGCAAAACTGTAAAGAGCGAAAAGAAAAATTTGGTGGCTGTTGGGCCTTTGATTGCTATTAGCGCAGCGGGTCCTAGTTTGTCAGTGTGTGCGTTGCATTGCCCGGTTCAGCTGTCAATTTTACCCTTTGTCACAATCCGTTGCGTCCGTGACATAACTATAGAATCAATCTAGCCTTGCTTTCTTTACATTGTGAACCGAGCGCATTCTTCAGAGCTTCTTTTCAATGTCTTTCTTCTGCGAACGTCAGCTCTTACAAGGTGAAAAAGTTAGGCATAACATAGCAGGGGTTCTCAAATGCTATACAATCTGATAAAGTACCGAAGTCGTACGATAAGGACTTCCGGCCGGTTTGCCACCCCTAAACACAAAATCGCTAAAAACCGAGTGGATTTGAATTCTGAACATGATGTGTAATTTCATTATGTAAACATTGCAGTGAACACGAAATTACTCTGTGCAGGGTATATACCAACCTTCGATTGGCGGTTCCCACATGACAAAATGGTACGCGCACAAACAAGAGAGAGTCTCGCTTGCAAGCACTCAGAAAGAAGTCTATAAACCCCCAGTCATGAGCGATCAGAAAGAGGGGTGGCTCAGAGTCAAAGACGCTTTCTATGTGGTTTCACACTGAAGTAGGATGATGCTGCGCCTTTTCTTGGTTGGCGGTTGTTCCAAATTCGGCAATGTAAATGTCATTAATTTTTTGTTTGGTGGCATTGTTGGGCTGAGGATATCGATACAGCTGCTCAAAAATAAACACGAAGATATTTGATGGGAAAGTGTAAGGAAGTTACGTGTAGATCTGATAGACGTGGTTGCACAAAAAAACAAAAGAATTTGAAGCGGCATAATCATAATGACCTTCTGGCACAACTTGCTTGATTTCGATGGCTCTTGCTCATTTTCTAGATCTTGATCCCGACTTCTAAGTAGGAAGTTTCTGGCAAACAAACCGGTTTTCCCTTTATCCACAATTTCATTTAAATTCGAGCGGGAAATTAGTCTTTCGGGTGGGTTGAGTTGAAAGCCGTTCCTTGAAAAGGGGTGAGTACTTTGGTGTTCTTTGCTGCAGGGATGCATACTTTTACACACGGTTCCCTACCTAATCCCATGACACAAGTGAGCATCGTAATGAGTTTCTTGCTTTCTTAAACTGGTTTTTAAAGGGTAGGCCGCTCTAGTTCTACCTTCATTAATCACCTTAACTCCACCATAGACTCCGACTGTCTGATACGAATGCGTGGCACCAGTGTGTTCTTCTACCCTGATCACAAACATTTCCTGGTATCTGGACCAAGGGCACGAAGCCCAGACAGCCTGGCGATCCAGTTAAACGAAAGGAGGACGCCATGCCAATGCCTTGGCATCTCTGGACAACCAGATCCACAGCCATTAAAGACGATGGAGCGGGTTGGAGTCTAGGCAGAAGTGCAGACCTACCCCAATGGGAGAGAGGATTTTATAGCGTTTTTTTGCTATTTTTGCGAGCTTTCTTCGAGATGTAAAGCTCGCCAGCAGAGTTTTGAGCAAGCTTGCAGATGCCCACAAATTAGTTGAAAGAGCTGACCTGAACAGAGCTCATAACCGAGCCGCGATTTGTAGGCTCGTGAACATCTCTACTCGAGACTGCTCAGGCTTTCTGTGGAGAGTTGGCCTTGCGGCTTCCTGGTTTGTGTGGCAGCACCTAAGACGTCTAATGATCACAATATCAATATGGGGTACACTCTGGAGGGCCTGGTTTCCAAATATAAATGTACTTAGATATCGGTGAAATTAAGTTTAGTTAGTTAATGTAATCAGTGTTGAAAAAAGCAAACCTGAATATTCTTCAGGAGCTCTGCAAGTTATTGGCGTGATAGTGGTAGCCGGCACAACACAGAAGGCAGCTAAGGTAAGGCACAGCCCTGTGCTGAGTATATAAACGATCTTGTCAACTGCATCTGGAAAGAAAGACAACTCAGGGATAACCTGGGTCATTAGCTGTAATAACTGAGCCATCGCAAGATTACGTCAGACGCAACGGACGGAACCATACAACTAGGATGGCGACCTCAGGGCGTTGGTGCCATTAGATGGCGACTGAGTGCCGCCGCCAAATAAAAAGTGTCTTTATACACAAAAAGTACAACAGGAAAAGCTAATCCATTCGCTGGTCAGTTAGGCAACGGAAGCCGTAAATTAGGTATTGTAGGTTGGATCTTGTCAAACAGCTTGTACAAAACAGCGAGAGAAAATGTTAGCTTAAGAACGTTGGCACCGACATACACACTAGAACATCAAAAACAAGCATGAGAAATGAACTAAGAGCAAAAGATACCCTTATGGTTAATTTCATGGCACTTCGTGCATAATTCTCATCTGGAAAACGCATGAAAAAAAAATCAGATTTTCGATCAACTTTGACCGGCCACTGCTCGAGAATCGAAACGATTCCCACGGGTTTGAAGGCAGTTTTGGATAACCCATGCAAGGCTAATTGACGCATAAAGTGTGGAGCCTAGATGGAGTGCTGGACAAAATTCCAAAGCATTTGAAAATGGGGTGTAAAAATTTATCGATTTTCAGCAGTTCAGATCGAGGACCACAAACTGGGACTGGGTGAAGCTAGAGCGATGAAATTGATCGAATAGGTAGTCTATACGAATGCCTTAATTGTCTGCAAATTTCAGCCAAAAAGCTCAATTCTGAAGAGAGTTACAAGCTCCTGAATGTACGGCATAAAATCGATCGATTTTTTGGATGCGCCACCGGGCGAACTTCAGTGTACGCCGCCCCGTCAGATCGTATCAGGCCATTGGAATCTATGATGTGACCAGAATAATTAATGGACATGGAAATCCAACCCTTCACGACCTAAAAAAGTAGTTTACAACTACCGACACAGTGGCTTAGGCGTCTCATTCACGCAAATCTGTACTGCGCGGCTCGGTGCAAGAAACAAGAAAAGAAGAAATTACGCTATGCACCCAAGAGAAGAACTTCACTGTAATACCCATCCATTTTCGAAACCCGGATTCGTTCTAACCCCCCCTCAGCATTTGCAGCCTCAGCAGTCGACAAAATATGGACGAGATTCTAGATCGTGGAAAAGTCGGAATGTTTAGAGGCCGTTTTCTTCTCAAGAATCGAGATAGAAACCCAACGAACGAGTTGGAAGCGTCAGCGACCATGAAGATCTGCATGAAAATCATCACCTTCCTCCCTTTTTCCATACTAATTCTCGTATGTAATGAAGTCTATCAAATTTACTCCCAATTAAAGTACACGTTCCCGTCTAACATCTTTCTTTTCCTGTTTGAAGCTCTACCGACACCCAATAAAACAAAAGTTGGATGAACTAATATTTTTGTTAGACAAATATCGTTAAGTGTGGAGATAGCGCTACCACAAGTTAAAGTAGTTTGCTTAGACAACAGACTAGGTGGTTGGGAGAGTTAGTATATGTAAGTCTCCAGTTTGACCATCAAAAATTCCAAGAATATCAGTGTGTCCGGTTAGAGAGAATTCGCTATTCAAGCAATCGACTTCGATTTCAGAAATAAAGAATCGCTCATAAAGCTTTTCTGCAATGTCATGCAGTTCAATCGGTTGTAGATAGGTGGTGTTGGTTATGTTATGTTTGTTGACAAGTTGAAAGAGAATCTGACAGTTGTTTTCGGTTACTAGGATAGACTTCAGCGGAACGACACTGCTGAGAAATTCTGTTGCTGAGAGTTGTTCGCTGTCGCAAGTTCCAGCTTCAAGCCAACTGTAGTTGTTAAACGGAAAACGATCTGCCCTCTTCTTTACAGAATTGGTCTTCTTGTAGAGCGCAGTGCAGTACAGACGTTTAGCAAAGTACGCCCGGTGTGTAAGTAGGAACGGAAGTACTGTTTACCAGTTAATTTATTTTCTAATTAACTTGCTATTAACTTGCTTGTAACGGTCGGGAATTATATTTACTAGCTATTTACTTGCTAGACACCACAATTTCAAATTTAATTTGTTATTAACTTGTTATTTGCTAGAAATTTGCTATCTATTTGCTATCAATTTGCTAGAATTTGCTACAAATTTTGCGCTCAAGCAAATGATGCCTGCGAGATTTTCCGATTATAAGACCACCAAAGTTATTATAAGATCATGGTTTTCAAAAGGGCGTGAAAAGTGATCCATTTGGGCATTTTTCTATTTGTCTTATAAGTGGAAAACTCCGGTACCGTTTAAAATCAAAAACTGTACATTGTATCTCAGTTTCAATGAGCTGAACAAGCAACGGCAGGAAGAGAAGCACGCGCAGGCAAGAATTTTCTCTAACTTTATCCCTAACATGAACACATCAAACACGTAGTTTTCTATTTGCCGAATCTACTGTCAGCCTAGAGACTGACTTTTGTCCATACTTGGCTATAGCCCTACTTTAGCTATATGCGTAGCGTAACCAACCTTGGGTTCTAAACCATATCCTAGCAGCACATCAGGCCCCAGGCCAAGCGGGGAAATCTAGGGATAATGGATGAATATGTCTGAGCCTAGTAAATTCCTAGTAAATTGCTAGCAAATTCCTAGCAAATTTCTCACTCCCTCAATCCGAAATAAACTAGCTATTTATTTGCTAGGCGGCGCTTCGCCCAAAATTAACTTGCTAGGAATTTGCTATTTGCTACCCGATTTCGCCCAAAAATAAATTAACTTGCTATTTGTTATTAACTTGCTGGGAAACAGTAAACGGAAGCCTGTAAACAACGGCTATTACTCGAACAGAGGTGTTTTCTCGTACAAAAGGCTACTTTTGCTTGGAAGGGAGAGTGCTTCGAGAGTGTGGTTTGGAATGATATAAAAAGAATCTCACCTTTGGAATTATATCCTATGAAATAGGTGGTGAGATCTGGAACTGTAAACGTTGCTCAGATACGTACCGGTTGCCAAGGTTTGTCCTTAATCACGGCAACTTGGTTTGGTGGTTTAAGGCATTGCGGTAGAAAAGCAACCATCCCTTATAATGATCTGTGATATAGAACGCACAAAATTCATTCGGGGTCTTGTTGAACGTTCCATCGCCGATCAAGGCGGTAGCCTGAACAAAGCGTCATAGATATCAAACAGCCAAGCAGCTTAGAAGTTACATTTGCTACGTGCATCGCTTCCACGTCTGTGATGAAGAGTGAGTGTCTGGATTTTCTCGGCACAGCTGCAGCCACCGGTCACCTTGATGATCATCGGTTCCCAGCTCATCCGGGCCAGCGCGTAGAGAGACCTGGTACTCTTCTGGCAGATGTCTCCAGTCATTAACAGCAGGGAGTCCCTTGCAGACATTCGATCCAGATCCAGAGATTGAACTGTGTCCAGCTTAGCTTCCGAATTGGTCTTGATTTGCCACTGGTGGCAAGAAATGGACACTAATATGAATAGAAATGGACTAATGCAACCGATACTCTCTACTGTTATACGGATGGTTCCAGGTTAACAGGTTTAGAGAATGAGCCAAGCTACACCTGCTCATTGTTCAGAACCCAGCAATACTCTGGGTGCATCAGAGTGGAGAGGCAGAATATTTCGTCGAATCGATTATGTGACTTGCTGAACACAAAGGAAAACCTTTGCTTCAATGAAGCAATCAGATCCTCGCAGCGGCCAGATATATCAGGGTACTTTTCCTTGATTGCAGTACTGTTGCTATGGGTATTCGAATCTTAATTGGGTATGGGTATGGGTAGGTATTTTTTAAAATACCCATACCCGGGTATGGGTATGGGTAGGTATTTTAAAAATACCCGGGTATCGGGTATAAATAGGGTATTTTTCAGTAAAATCGCGAAATTCCTTAAAAATGCCAAATTTCAATTGGTTTTGCAAAAATACATTTTAAACCGCTTTTTGGACAATTATTATGTGCTCAGTGTAGCTAACTGGTGTAATAGTATCTGTTACAGTTAAAATTCACAGTTACTAGAACAGCTGTGAATTTTCGAATACTTTTGTTGATTAACATTGGCAAAAGAATCTAATCAGCTTTCTGGAATATGGAGAATAATTTTTAACAGTTCTTCTTGATTCTGGGTCACCCAACATAGTTGTATAAAAATTTCAGCTTCCTGTAAATACATCCGAGCATTAAGACCAAGTGTATAGAAACGGTGTAACCTTCTAATTAAAGTCCAACTAAATTTATTAGCCTTACAATGGCATTTATCCTCAAAGAGAGCACCAAAATGGAAGTCCGATTTGTATTAGAAGCAACCGAGAGACAAGAAACTTACAACTTACTGTATGCAAGCAAAAGTACGTGCGTATATGTATGTAATGTACACACATTTGTAAAAATTCAGCTTCAGTCAAATACTATGTTTTATGCAAGTCATGCATACATGTAGCAGGTCATCCGCCGAAGGGGAGGGGGTTGGGGGGTCTGGCGCCGGCTGCAGGGGTCTGAGCCAAAAATTTGGTAGGGGGTTGGGCACTAAAACACGCTCAAAAATCGAAAAAACCGCAATTTTTCGGCTAAAGATCGTCAAAAATCGCTAATTTGGGTTGAAATACAGCTAAAAGTGCTGTTTTAGAAAGCGATTTTGGCAATTTTTTGTCCGAAATTGGAAAAAATCGGAAAAATTTGCTCAAAAAATTACTTGCCAGAAAATCGGGAGGGGTCGGAAAAACAGTTTCGGGGGGGGGGGGGGCTCCCCGTCCGGGGGGTCTGGCTTAAATTGGGTGAGGGTCAGACCCCCAGACCCCCTGTTACATGTATGTAGTCATGTGTACAGTACAGTATGTACTGCGAATTTTGCAGTGAGAGATTGAGATGCATAACAACCCAAAGCATTTCTTTCTGAGTCTGCAAACGTTTTCAGTAAGATGTTTTCATGGTGTTTTATGCATTAAATTAAAAAACGCCAAAATGCTTAATTATGCAATTCTTGAAACAAATTAGATATTTATTACTTACCTTTCCAAAACAGTAAAGTGACTGCATGATGCAAGGCAATAACACTTCCTTAAGAGAATTTTTACAGTAATAACGTGTGTTTGCGCGATTTTTTTCTGAAAAATACCCATTCAAATACCCGGTATTTTTCAAAAAATCGGGTATACCCGGGTATGGGTATTTCAAAAAGTACCCGGGTATGGGTATACCCAATTTCAGGTAGTTTTGCTCAAAAATACCCAGTTTCGGGTATGGGTATGGGTATACCCGATCAACAGTATTGCAGACAATTCGTCTTCAATTGCCATCAGAGAGGACAAGAGACCAGAGTGCCTGAAATTAAGAAATTCCTGCAAGTTTCAGCTCTTTGAATTGCCGAAAAAATTAAAATTTCCGTGTCCCACCCTAATTCTTATGTTTCGGGTCATAAAACCAGCATGAGTCAGAATTTTGGCACCAAACTTCCATAATATCTACCCAGTTATCTTAAATTTTAAGGCAAATCGATAAAATAAGTGACCGAGAACGAATGGTTTAAGTAAAGTTTGAAAAAGGGGTGGACATTTTATGGCCCATACTGTATGTACATAGTTTTTGAAACTGGCTTACGTAACATGCATAGGCCTCACCAAACAGCAGCACAAAGCAAGCGGCCAGGGCCCACAGACACTCCGCGATCAATGCAGCGCGAGGTCAGCGGAGCAAATTAGAAGTAAATTGAAAGTAAATTTTTTGGGCTTTTCAATACTGTTGATCGGGTATACCCATACCCATACCCGAAACTGGGTATTTTTGAGCAAAACTACCTGAAATTGGGTATACCCATACCCGGGTACTTTTCGAAATACCCATACCCGGGTATACCCGATTTTTTGAAAAATACAGGGTATTTGAATGGGTATTTATCAGAAAATATCGCGCAAACACACACGTTAGTTTCTGTAAAAATCCTCTTAAGGAAGTGTTAAATATAAATACCGTTTTTGTCTTGCATCAAACAGTCACTTTACTGTCTCTGAAATGTAAGTAATCCATCTAATTTGTTTCAAGAATTGTATAATTAAGCATTTTGGCGTTTTTCTGCATAAAACACCATGAAAACAACTTACTGAAAACCGTTTGCAGGCTCGGAAAGGAATGGTTTCGGTTGTTATGCACCTCAATCTCTCGCTGCAAAATTCGCAGTACATACTGTACATGACATCATACATGTAACAGCAGGGTATGGGGGTCTGCCTTCCAACCGACTTAAGCCAGACCCCCCGATGGGGAGCCCCCTTTAGGCGATTTTTCCGACCCCCTCCGGTTTTCTGGCAAGTAATTTTTTGAGCAAGTTTTAGCGATTTTTTGCAATTTCAGACACAAAAATTGCCAAAATCGCTTGTGCAACAACACTTTTCAGCTGTATTTCATTTCAAATTGCGTAGATTAGCCTAGGGATGCAACCGAAGTTCGGTATTATTCGGTATGAACCGAATAATTCGGTTACTAGTACTATTCGAATTCGGTATTCGAATTCGGTATTTTTCAAACCGAATAATACCGAATAATACCGAATATTGCAAAACCGTTAAAATTGCACTGTTTTGCTTGATTTTGTGCAGAAATCACCGAGATATTTCCTGTTTTACATCTCTCTGTTCATTTACTATACTAAAATTTTGGCAAACAATGACTATTCATGCAAAAAGTCAATGAACTTCAAGGTCAAGGTTTAACTTACACAATAATAAACAACAACATTTCTGACTTTTCAGTTCCCAGTAGACTATGCTGTCAGATTTCCACTTCTTAACCTAATCGTTTGTTTTATCTACCAAATACTACGTATAAAATCCCATCTATCTTTTCAAACGATTCATCCAATCTAAGCTGTATGCCTAAGCTGCCAGCTCTGGTGCTACAGTAACTTGATGAATGCTCCCTTCCACCAACTTTCTGTATGCGTTTGTGATTCGCGCGTAAATATCTTTCTGTTATCCGCCACATTCGAGATAATTGAGAAGGCCCATTCGCCCAACCTGCTGTCAAACCTAACTTTTAGCTTCGGTTTTAGGCTTAGGCTTAGCTTCAGGGTTAGGCTCAGGCCTAGGGGCAAGTGTTTTTATGAAATCTCCACCATGTGGCAGATAATAGGAGGATATATAAGCGGAAGTGTCTTTGTGCTGTGACTTCACATGATTAATCAGGGCACTTGTGGCCTAACTCGCGCCACTTGAAATTGTTTGTTCGCAAATTTTGTACTCGTTCTTTACCGTCAGCAGAACGACCAAATAGGGCTTGTTTTAGTTATAGGCATGGATAAATCTATAGCATTCAAACAATGCGTCACTCTACAGCTATTTTCAGCATAAAAAAGTTTAGCAAAAAACAAGAAATCGTAGTTAGACAGTATATTTTTTGCAATCGCGCTGCGAATAATCAATATTCGGTATTATTCGGTATTATTCGGTTCCGAAAATGCGCTTCGGTATTCGGTATTCGGTATTCGGTATTTTTGTATTCGGTTGCATCCCTAGATTAGCCCAATTTTTGACGATTTTTAGCCGAAAATGTGGGATTTTTTCGATTTTTGAGGGTTTTTAGTGCCCAATCCCCTCCGAAAATTTGGGCTCAGACCCCTCAGCCGGCACCCGCCAGACCCCAACCCCCTTCAGCGGATGACCTGTTACATGTATGCATGACATGCATAAAACATGGTATTTGACTCAAGCTAAATTTTTACAAATGTACGAACATTCCACTTATAAAGGCTTTTCCGTGCATACAGTAAGTTTCTTGCCTCTTGTTTAATTCTAATAAAAATCGGACTTCTATTTTGGTGCTCCCTTTGAGGATAAATGCCGTTGTAAGTCTAATAAATTTAGTTGGACTATAATTAGAAGGTTACAACGTTTCTATGCCCTAGGTCTTAATGCTGGGATGTATTTACAACAAGCTAAAATTTAAACATGTATGGTGGGTGACCCAAAATCAGGAAGATCTATTTGAAATTATACTCGAGATTCCAGAAAGCTGATTAGATTATTTTGCCAATGTTAATCAACAAAAGTATTCGAAAATTCACAACTGTTTTAGTAACTGTGAAATAAAACTGTAACAGTTACTACTACATCAGCTACCTACACTGAGAGCACATAATAGTTGTCCAAAAAGCGGTTTAAAATCTATTTTTGCAAAACCAATTGAAATTAGGTATTTTAAGGAATTTCGCGATTTTAATGAAAAATACCCGATTTATACCCGATACCCGGGTATTTTTGAAATACCTACCCATACCCATACCCAATTCAGATTCGAATACCCATAGCAACAGTACTTTTCAACCTAATTTAATTTACTTTTTACTTGCTTGGCCAGTTTTTTCGGAGATTTAATTTCGGAGATTTTCATTTACTTGCCATCTATTTTACTCTTCGGAAGTAAATTATTTTCTAATTTAATTTAATTTTAATTTTAATTTACTTGACAACGGTATTCAGAGACTGACTCTTAATATAGTGCCTAATCGTCTGTGAACTAGAGGCGTCCTGTAAATACCCGAAAACTCGTCCACTGATGCCCTAAAAACGCGACGAAGTTTACTCACCCTGTCACCATAAAGAATTACACCGCCCATATCTCAGATAGCATCAGTTGCGCCCAGATTTACCGCACCATTTTAAACGTTCTGTACAACTAGACTACACTTCGTAAAACTGAAGATGATCAGTGGTGAGGGCCTAGCAGATTAGATAACCCGACCAGGCGACCTTGAACTGCCTTTAAAAACCCACCTCACCTTCAACAACAATCCTCATACTGCCTTTTTTCTCCAGAGAGACGTGTACTGAACAGACGACCCAACTCCTACACATAAGATGGCCCAAGCCCTGGCGACCCCTACACATACCCGTTCTCCACTCGGATGGCCATTCAACAGACCCAACTTCATTCTTAGTGGATTGGACCAATTTCTACAGGTCGACCAAATAACCACCCTGCAGCAAACAGGCAAAAAAAACATTTTCTGTTCCATTCTTCTCATCAAAAGATACGATCGCGACGTCCAACAAGACAAGCCTTCAGTAGCCCTCTCCCTCATCCAACGTCTGACCAACATTCTCCCGTTTGAAATTCTCACCTATCTTTATGAGACGGCCTCCCATTTCTTTCAAGCCACTAAACATGCCTACCCCAGCAATTTCCTTCTTCAAATTTTTGAACAAAAATACCGACTGTCTACCATGCCCAACTTTTTGCTTCAAGAAGTAAACAGAGTTTACCACCACCAGCTCCTTCAGATCGCCAACATTGAAGCCCCTGAGTGGTATCCCCAATGGGTGGTCGACGAAATCCTGGCGCTCACAAGCTTTCCACCAGCATACATATCAAGATGTCCCATCTCAGCCCTTCAAATCACTGGCGTTCGCAACGCCGATGATGTCTACTGCTGCATCGAGCACCGAGAACGCTCCCTTGCCATGGAACTTCAACCATGGGTACTTCCCAGTAATCGCTGGCCAATTCCCGTTGTTTGTGTATACACATACACACTTACCATACACAAAAACACACACACTCGTCCAGGTATTGAAGGCCCGTAGCAACAAGACGGACTTCATATGGAAGTGCACTTAATCCAGGGATCCGCGAGGTGAAAAACCTCTGGACAGATTCGATCTTCTGCACATCTTTGACTAAATATGGAGACCAAACTTGAGTACCGTATTCCATTCCAACTTAGGGCGGACATAAGTTTTAAACATTTTGACCAGAAAATCAGCATCTTTTAGCTCAAATGTTGACAAAATTAGGTTTGAGACTACTCGAGCTTTCTTAGCAATAAAGTTACAATGAGCAGAAAATTTCAGATCAGGAGTAACATAGACTCCTAAATCTCGCACACAGTCTGAAGATGGTATAGAAATACCATCTACTGTATATTCGTACATACGATTTAACCGGGGATACAGGTGCAGAACTGACGATTTATGTAAAGCTATTTTTAACAGCATTGTTTTTGCCCACTGAAAAACGGAATTTAGGTCTTGCAAAAGTGCAAGGTTATCATCTAGAGTAGGGACACGAAAGTAGATTTTAGTGTCATCTGCAAACAATTTTATAGTGCTAAACTTCAGCACCTTGGGTAGGTCATTGATGTAAAGTAAAAAGAGAAGGGGACCTAACACAGAACTGGTATGGTACTGGTACTAAATTCAAACTTTGATTTTAGTAGTAGTAGAATTTTGGTATGCTAGGCATCCCTGCCTGGCGGCGGCCATTATTACGGCGTGGCGGCGGCCATTGCAGTGTACAAAGCATAGCCGCGGCCTCCGATCGCGTCATTGTTGGTGTGTGCTTGTCGGGAGAGCGGTCGGTTCCCAGTGTCGGAGCACCAGTCTGCTTGCAGTTACTCGTCGGAGAGATTGGTTTTGGCCATTGGGAAATATGGAAATAAAGAAACCGTCTATATTGAAGTCGACTGTCCGTACAAATTCCCAAATTTCGCCACCGCCAATGAATTCAACACATTTTCACATATTGGTGTCATGAGTTGGAGCAACAAATATTTTTAAGCCAGAAAAGAAATTCAATCTTTTATTCTTGATAAAACAAACAAATCTTTGACATTCTTTTTGTATAAACAAAACGTCAAAAAAAGTTGTGTGGATCAACTTGAGAGCTGAATAAAATTGGGCGCACCCTATTAAACATTCGGCACTGTTTTTCGCTTGAATAAAACAGCTGAAGCATCGTTGGTGTTCACGCGCCAGTTACAAAACACTAGGTGGATGCAAATCGAGCCCGCAGCTAGCTACTAGATTCATGTCTAAAATAGCATGACAAGAACCTTTGAAGGTTAATAACTGGTTTACTAACTATTTCTAGTCTACTATGTCAAAATTATAGGATTGTTTTCGCCCGATTTGCAAAATAAGTGTAAAAGGATCGGGTTGGAAAAGATCACTGGAGCAATCTTCACGAAGATGGAGCGCCGAAACAGAAAATCTGTTGCCCCTTTTGCGATAGAACGCTTAAAGCGAGAACCACCCTGAAACGCCACATCGAAAACGATCACAACTCATCTTCCAGTAGTAGACAAATAAGTAGAAAAATTTGTAAGACAAATAAGCCAATTTTTTGATAATTTGTTTATTTTCGGCCAAACAAAACCGAAATCCTTTTACCAGAATGCGAAGAAGACAAAAGTGTGTCGGTCGAGGTAAAATTTTTTTAAATAGTAATTGTATAAAAACCAATTTATTTTAGTCCGGAATCTATCCAAATAGTGGGAGAAGAAGAAGAACCAGCGCAAAATCGAAGTATTTTTATCATAGATGAACGCGAAGAAGACAGAAGTGCCTCGAGGTAAAAATTATTTTAACAAAAAAAACGTATAAAAAACAATTTATTTCAGTCCGGAATCTATCCAAATGGTGGAAGAAGAACCGGTTGTTAAGAAAACTAAAAAAATCTTCCAAGAAACCAAACTATGCAATTGTGGAAGGATGCTTTTTAAACTGCCTGACAAATAGGTACTGTAGGTACATCGAAAAATTCTTTGCACTGTAAGTGCACATACTTTTGTTTAGGGCAACAAAATAAGAAACTTATATTGTATTCAGACCATACATGTAACAGCTCCGGGCCGACCTGGGGTGAGGGGGGTAGGGGGGGTTTCCTCAGGTGGGGGGTCGAGGGGGGGTTTCGCCCAGGTGGGGGGGTCCCAAATTTCAAAAAGCTCCAAAACGCCTAGAAATGCGTTTTTAGCACGTTTTTTTCAGCAAGGACGCTAAAAATCGCTATTTTAAGCTGCCAAATAGCGTTTTAAAGCTAAAAACAAGCAAAAAATGACAAAAAGAGCTTCCAAAAACACTGATTTTTCTTAAATATCAGCAGTGGAAACGCCGAATTTGGTTTCCAAAGGCTTTTCAAGTGAATTTTAGGCTAAAAATTAGTGATTTCTGACCCAGTTTGTTAATACTGGAGCCACTACCACCACTTGTATTTTTTGGTCGGGGGGAGGGGTCCCTTAACCTGTCTCGGGGGGTGAGGGGGGGTTGGCCTTTCCAGCAGGGGGGTAACCCCCCAAACCCCCCTAGTACATGTATGATTCAGACTGTATTTGGTCAAAGATTGCAGGAGACCAACTATGACGAGCTGTTTTGGAGTCTGTTACAGATTTCGTTCAAACGGCTTGGCGACGATAAAAGTGATAGTGTGTTGGCTGAGTTCAAATTTGTGCAAGAGCCGTGGAAACCAGATCAGTTTCATGTTCAGTAGCGCATGTGCTGTTGTCAGCACTCCCAGATCTGGCCGTCGAATACATAAGACTGTGCGTGACATGTAACGTCCTAGAGTGAAACGCAGGAGAAAATAGTAATCTGTAAGCGTGCCTTGTTGTTATGTACGTATTTGTTAGTGTTTGGTGTGTGTGTATGCTTTGCTAGTTCTGGTCGCACCGCATTGTCAGTGTTGTGCAAATTTTGTGTGTAGGCTAAGTTGTTCTCCATTTTGAATATCGTCACTGATATAGCTGTTGCGCTGGTATACAATACATACAGATCGTCTGCAGCGCTCGAAAATATAGCTGAAACACATTGCATGGATACTTTCTGACACCTGTTCCTTTTGTGTTACGACTTATTTGTTTCTTACCTCCTATGATCCTATCTGTCTATAGTATCTGCTCCTAAACGTGCGTCTAGAGTATGCAGGATTGTTGGTATGAACTGTGTCAAAACTAAGTCAAGCTACTGCACCACTTATATATAGTGACTGGATATAAAATATTTGCATACAGCTTCCGTTTTTCACCTGGGTGCTGCTGAGATAGACTTCTTTCGTTGGTTTGTTTGGTCGGTTGTACGCGGCCAGTACACAAGTTGCATAGTCTAACAAGGTGGTCCATTAGTTGTGTCATTTGACGCGTTAAGTTTCTGAATAATGCATTAGCTGTAGCCAGCTGCATGGCATTTTCTAGAGATTCCGGACCCTTGTCTTCGACTTTTTGTTTCAAATCAGTTAAATGCCTCTAAGCAAGATGTTCCCTGCCAAGGTATTGCGTACATTCTCTGGATTAATCAGCATAGGCCTCTTGCTAAAGTTTGCTAACTGCTGTTGCGTACTGTTCTACACTTTCTTTTGTCTGCTGCACTCGGTTCATCAGTTTAAACTAAGCGTACTGCGGTGGCGTAAAGCGCTGGGTTAGCCGTTGCACCAGCCGACCAAACGATCAAATTTCGCTGCTAACCGCTCAGCTATGCCAGTTCCTCGACCGCCATGCTACCGCGCCGGAGGAGAACAAAGCAATAATTCGTGTGCATTATCTGTAATTCAGACGAGTTCCCACGGAAGTACAATTTTACAATTTGGCTACGCAAATCATTCGCGTGCACAAAACCAACCTACAACCATACCAACTAGACCGACTGCTTCTACTTGGCCTTTCACAGAAATCTCACCCACTACTGGCGGGCGCTCTATTCTCAAAGATTTCTTGATTTGATCTCTGAAATCCGCCAACCGTACCGTTTGTGTGAAGTTCACTAAGTCAGCTGTTGTGCGTTAATCAAAACCACTTTATGTTTACATAAGGATGTTACACTTTACGTCACTATTCTAGGGAACCGTGTAGTTTTTGCTCAGAAGGTCGGCATTCACTTCAGGAACGTTTTACCATATTCCATAAGCACAGATCCGGATCTGAGTAGAGTTTGTTACCGGTTACAATGCAGCCAAAATTAAAACAGAGCAAAGCAAACGAAACGAGTCGCAACAGCAAGTGTCACAATTGAAGAAGAGAATTTGAACTAAGCTGTGTCATGTTATTTCAGAGCTCCTCTTCGAACTCCTCAGAACTGCCTTCAGCCGAGTCAGAGTCAGAGTCGACCAATATCATCACGGGTATCACCCGCGACTCTGAAAGCCAGTCCTTCTTGTTGAACTCCTCCTCTACTTTTACGATGTGCTTGCAGGTGTGACTATAGAACTCGGGAGGGGTTTCCTGCAGCACCTGTTCTTGCTTGATCCATCACAAAGTTTTTTCAATGTGTTTCGCTTTCTGACATGACGCTTGAGAACCCCCACAAATACTCAATGGGGTTCAGCATGCAGCGCTAGGGCGGAAGGACTCTCACGACTCCCAACGTGACTAGGGGGCATTTCAAGACCTCTGAAAAAGCTCCATTGATGTGTTGCTGGCAGATCCGATTATCAGTGTGTGCAGGAGCGTTGTCCTGCTGGAAAACACAACAGCTCCAATCAGAAAACAACATCTCAACAGACTCACTCTGTGGACCTTGCAAGATATCAAGATACGCTTTCTGCTCAACAATACCACTCAAACCCACCAGCCTGCCTACGCCTCGACTAGTAATACAGCCCCACACCTTAACTGCGGGTTCGCCTCCCCATTTCACGGTTTTACAGAGAAAGTGCTGTTTCAGCGCATCACCTGGTCTATGGTACACATACTCGACACTGTTGGGGTACTTTCTATAATCATGCTCATCTGTGCCGACTGAAATTGCCGGCACTTGAACCGCGACGGCGACTTGGATCTGAGACTGCGCCTGCTTAACCGTTATTAGGTATAATAATGCAGAGCTTAGCTACATGTAAACTGAGGTGCGACAAACAAACAAGTAAGCAAAAGAAAGTTTATTCGATTACTTACAAAATGGTCCTTTAGACCGCGACCAAGGCAGCGCACGCATTTCTCGCAATTGACCAGACAATGAAGAGAAGCGGCGGCTAGGCGCATCGTAAATTAGAACCACTTTTGCAGGCTGGCTGCAACAGGCAGACTTGCTTTATGCAAATACGGACACGTACATGCGTTTATCAAATATCACATTTTGACATACCTAAAACTTCATTTCACATAACACTACAGTACTCTAGGTTTACCTCCCCCCACTTTGCCTAGCACTGATCCTGACTATGAACCTCGGCCCTCTCAACCCACAACACTTTTACGTACTTGGTGACTCATTCAAGCTGCCCTTAATCTGTTCTGCAGTTTCTGGTTATCTCTTTTCTCTTCGCTCACGCTCTGCCAACATCGTCCCTCAGGGGGCCGCTGAATGTCCAGTATGCAGCTACAGCTACATCCAGTGCCTGCTTAATTAAAGCCCAATAGCTTGGATCCCGAACCAGGGCTTTTCAGCTAGCTGGTCAAATCCCTGTTGGACATACTCAAGCACCTGCAGGGGTTCTTCAGGAAGCAAGAATTCTTCCTGGGTCAGAGGTCCGACAGTGGCCAAGCGGTATTTAACTGGTGGCTGCAGTAACTCAGACCAGCTACTAACTTGAGCTACTAAAGGTTTGCTTTTTACAAGACACGTGGTCGTTCGGACTGATGTAGAGAATAGAATGGCGAGTCAAGGGAATAATCTGGCGGGTATACTAAGGGTCTTAATGCCATGGTGGCCGCCTGATACGAAGTACAGTATTGTAGAAAGTGACGAAACCGTTGTAGGTGTTCTCTTTTAAACCGTCTTCAAGGCCACCTGGTTATCAGATCGGGTCTTCGTTAGACCTCTGGGTAGGCAATCCTAGTCTACATTCCTGCTTCTGATAAGTTGGTTTACCTCAGGTCATGCATTTGTTTAACCAGCGCCATAAACTTTGGGGGCTAATTTTATTCGTCCAGTTGATGTAAGGCTATCTTCTTTGCCGTAGGTTATGTAAACTTTCTCACGTTCTTTGGGCTTGGTCATCAAGATTGGAAATTCCAAAGTTCACCATTACATGCCTCTTACCGCAAATTTGCAAAACAACTTCTGGTTTCACACACTGCTCTGCACCTTTTTTAATCTTCTATCGGTTCAGATGGTGGCCTTCTGCTCAGACGGAAGTAGTGATGCTGGTGGATGACAGGGTTCACATTACTAAGTTCTCCCAATGTCCTTCGTTATCTGCTGGCTTATCAGTTCTTCTTATGCTAACTCTTGATGGGGCTACTTCCATGACTTCATAAGGTCCGAACCAAGTCATAGCCAACTTTGGTGCATTTCCTTTACCGGTATAGGGACGCCAGATTTTTAGTAGGTTTCCTTCCGTGAAAGGGTGGGCTGCTGTTGAAAATCGGTCGTGGTAGTACTTCTGCTTTGCTTGTGCCTTAGTTATGTTTTAACTGGAAAATGGGTGTCTATGTCAATTAAAATTAAATACGGTACCTACTGTATGTAGTATGTTATGTTTTTAAAAAAAATGTTTGTAGGAAACACCGCGTCGGGACTTGTTTCATGATACCGAGATGGCCACTGGGTAAAATCCAATACAGTAACCTGGGGGCGATTTCATAAAAGTTATGAGCTCATATTATGACAGATTTTCTATGATTCCATGAGAACACCGGTTTCATAAAGGTGAACTCATACTTTCAATTGTACAATTGTATACATATATATTATCGATATAACACGGAAACGTGTGCTGAATTTGTTAATGCTGCTGTCACAGTTCTATGGTTAGTTGGGTTGTCTACCTTATTTTATAAGAACTTTGTTTAAATAACCAATTCACACATGCAGTTTGCTGAATAATAGGTGGCACTGGTAAAGATCGCCTTCATACAGCAAAAGCTGGAAGCCACATACCATACACTTACACGTATTTGAGAAAAATATTACACCAATTGTAACTCATAACTTTATCGACCAAATATTAAGACCAGACGCTACTGTAGATAGCAGTCATTAGGTAGGACGCAGGCAAATCGATAACAATATAATACACAATATATGACAGGTCAAATAACACCGTTGGCCTTCAATTTAACACAGAGGTCATAAAAGAGAGGACTTTCCAAGAACTTCTCAAAGGCTGGACGGAGCTGGGGCACAAAGGAAGGGAGCGCGTTCCACAAGCGAATTGCAAACGGGTAAAACAACTCATCAGCATGTAACGATGCTTAGAATCGTGGCATTTTTAATGCCAGTATTAGGGTGCGGCCACACTGCGCACTGCAGCCCTTTCTTGCTGGCCTTGGTGTGATGAGACTGGTGATCATGACACGGCCGCCATTTTTTCGTAATTCCGATTTTGTAAGTACTTTGTATTCAAAATTTCGATTAAAATACCTATTTCACAGTTTGTCCAATTCCCTTTGTCTGACGAGTTTATACTCGGCCATGAAGACTGGCAGATTTCGCTTTAACGCGAGTAGATTTTGTGGACTGAGTGAAAGACGCCTATCCCAACTGACTGCTCTGTACTTGATACCGCCTTCTTCATCATCATCATTCATCGATATGGTAGGTACATGGATAGGCCATCAAAAAAACAACAGCACCGGTTGACTGGGTATAAACTTTATGCCTTTCTTCTCGTTACATCGCATGGGTGGGTTGCCGATGGGTGAAATGGGGCCACGTCTACCCTGAACTGCTCGATCCTCCACCAGTTGTCCACCCACAACTGCCTGCGACAGCATGGCGAAGAGTTCCTGATGCTCCGCCAACATGTAGGCCGCCATGAGCGGGTACCTTTTTTCCGGCAGCGACAGGAAGTGGTTGCTGGCGATGCGCTGGGCGGACTCGAGGTAGCTGATCTGAAAAAAAAACAGTCTTTTCTCGTTTACCAGAACACGTTGAGACCGGGCACTTATTTGTTGAGAAGCGAATTTCCTGGTTAACAAGGTCCGAATAAACGAGACATGGGTGTGACTAGTTTCTAAAAACCTAGTTCTTCTGCGGTTTAGTTTTACTGCCCTTTACGTCTCTTTGATTTAGGTAATGACCGTTTTGCCCGCGATTGGTAGCGATGTTTCGTTTACGCAGTCTTTCTTATACTTTCCGACGGCGTCTGTACGGGTGTAACCTTGCCTGGTAGGCGTTTAGCTGCCAGATCGTCCAAGGAGCCAGGCACGTTGCCGCGTCGCCGCCGATCAGCACAGCATGTAGGTGGCACCAACCTAGCACGGAGTCCACGGCCGTCTGCGCGTTGACACTGGTGGTGGGGTGGAAGGGATTCTGGCCGTGTAGCAGGCCAGCCCTCTCTCAACTGGACCCATGGCTGTAATTGAAGAGCTATTCACCTCTCCGATATGGGCGGTGTAATTCTTTATGGTGGCAAGGTGAGTAAACTCCGTCGCGTTTTTAGGGCATCGGCGCACGAGTTTTCGGGTGTTTAGAGGACGCCTCTAGTTCACAGACGATTGCGCATTGGATTAATGGTCGGCACAGAATTCCTGCTGCTTCCCTACTTTACAGGCAGTCTTTCTAGGTCTTCTGTTCTATTAGTTCTGTATTTCTTCTGGTGAAGGCAGGCTTATTTTCCTCTCTGAGGGAAGCAAGGGTACAGGAGGATGAAACGTTTTTACGTTACTAATGTTTTCCCAGTTTCCTTCGCTGTCTTCCGGTTTATCCGATCTCCTAATTCTGACTCTTGAAGGTGCAGTTTCTAGGACTTCATATGGACGAGACCAAGTAATGACCAATTTGGTGGTTTCCCTTTTCCTGTGTATGGACGCGGTATTTTCAAAAGATCACCTTCCTTGAAGGGATGAGCGGCCGTTGCAAAGCTTATTTAATCGATTTTTATTGAGAGGTTTCTGTCTGTTCACTCGCATTTCTAATCTATGGTTGGGATTTGCTGGGGCACCTTCGAAACTGCCCTGCTACTGTACAAGCACAGCTGTATTAACTTGACATCTCTCTCTGTCCACCCTGTTTTTCCCCAATGAGTAGGAAAACAAATTGCTTAAAGTTAGATAAACGATAAGATAAAAAATGTATGACCCGAGAATTTAAACCAACTTATCAGAAGCAGGAATGCTGACTAGGAATACCTACCCAGAGGTCAAACGAAGACCCGATCTGATACTAGGCGACCTTGATGGCACTTTAAAATGGAAAGACTTACGACAAGTGCATTACTTGCTAGAAGTCCCTATATCAAAATGGCTGTATCATGTTTGAGGCAAATGAGCAAATCGCTTTTCAAAGCCAAGATATGCTATGGATTCATCATTCTTTTTCCTGCAGCCCATTGAAAGACCCCGAGTAGTCCCAAAAGGAATGGAGTATTTTGTTTGTAGCCTGATACTAACCAAGAGGTTCGACCAACGACAAGGAGGCCAAGGACCATCGGAATCCATCATGCTAGTACAACGATTCGCCACATCTTTCCCTTTGAAGTCATTGTGTTTCGGTTGGCCAGTTGGATTTTTCGAAGAACTAAACACACCTACCCTAGTGACATTCTAATCTTAGTTTTTGAAATTTATTATCGAAACACCACCACCACTTATCCCCCATATATATTGCAACAAGTGAATCGGGTGTATGAACACTTGTTTGGAAGTCTCCAAAACAGGCAAGACATGAATCGACACCGTTCTTGGGTACAACAAGAACTCCAAGCTATAGGAGCCCCTCCCATGCCGTACATAAGCCGGGTCAATTTGCTGCAGCTGGATCCCCGGATCCTCAGCAAAATTATGGTATGATATGGTGGTAGACAGAGAGAGAACATTGGCCGCAAGTTGGCAGCCCATTTACAGAAAATGCAACAAACCAAGGAGCCCCAGACCAGACGAACAAGTCTCAGTAGGAGAGCCCCAATGTCATTGATAAACGTTGGCGACAACCATCAATATTTGGCAATTAAGACTGAAAATCAGTCCATTGTGAACCAGCCATCGTCATACAAACATACAGCATTGTTTAGTGTACTTAATGAAATTGGCAAAAGAGTCAGTGGTGAATCCAATAATATCTGTCGGAATGCCCGCTTGTTTAGAAAGAAGTTGCAGTTTGATAATTCGTTTATTTTATATATTTCGCAATTATATTGATTTAATATAGAATGGAACCCAACCCAACCAAGGCTAATCGGGGTTATAAGGTGTCAACTGCACAATTGATGAATGCAATTAGCGCCTAAGTTGGTTATGATGGGAAGCGGTACGAATTGCTGTGCATTTAACACAAGGATATTTACGTTTACATAATAACGTTACACATAATCGGGTAAAGTGGATCACTGTTACGACACGTGCACAAAAAGTGTAAACATTACAATCAAATCACTTCACCGCCAGCGGCCCGGGCCACCTCCGCTTTCTCCCTGCCCGCCTCCTCCACGATTTTTTGGGCCTGTTCTTTCTAGGCGTCCCGATTGCCGGCCCTTCTCAGCACGGCTTGACCTTTGGCTAAAATAGAGACATGAACTCAAGCCGAAAGTCAAATGACAACAAACCAAAAAAGTGTCATCTAAATCAGCCTGCCGACCAACCATCTCGATATACCTCAGTTGACTATATATTATGACAGCGTATATGAGTGACGTAATATTGACCGCTGATTGGCCAGGCGACAGAAGCGACGACAGCGCCCTCTCAAGGAACAAGTCAAAACAGCAGTTTCACGCATTTTAGTCCTCCTTTTTTTTCTTAGTAGGTTCAGTGTTATTTTTTGGCGTATTGTCAACCGGTTGGGTCTACCTGCACGGCTGTTGTTACGCAAGAAATGAATCAATCGATTGACCTGAACTTTGACCAAAAGGAAAATGTCACCGATAACATGTTAGGGGCAGCCGTAAAAGGGGTAGAATCGAATGGTAGGCCACAACAACCGCAGAAGCCTAAGCAAGCGGGAAGAAAATGCAAGCCACTGCAAGCCAGAATGGGTTCATCTCACTAGTCAATTTGACAGACATATTAGTTTGAACAGATAAGTATACGCTCTGGTGAGCTTTTGTTACAGTGTAGCAATACCGATAAACTACTGATGACGATTTTAATCAGTTTTATATATGAAAAATTTATAAAAGCATACCTCTGTTCGCCAGGGCTATCGGCCGTCTTGTCTACTACGCCGATATTGCACGGGCAGACCAGGACCACGTGTGCATTTTCACACGATTCCGCTTCGCATCGTGCAGAATTGCTCGGGGTGCCCCCCATTTTAGAGTCAATTCTATCAGATCGCTCGGGCGATACTGATCGTTCAACAGGGACCTACAGCCAGTGCTGTATCCCAACGACCAGTGTTGTTCCACGATGTGCTTTTGGAAGTGGGTGAAGACCACTCCTACCTTTCCACTCGGAATAAACGGACAGTGAAACAAAATCTCTGAAAACTTTGCACTATGAGAAACTGGAAACATCTAATACTCAAAAATAGAGCGTTGGATAAAAAGATTTCTTGACTTTCAGATAGAGCCGCCGAAAACGGCAGTAATTGCCAAAATATGAATTGCCGAAAAAGCCGGAAGTGCTACTATGCACTAATTTCTACTGAAAAAAAGTCCGTCTAGTGCTGCAATATCGTCTTTTTTTAACGGTCCTCTTTGCAATTTCTGACCAGTCTCAAAGTTTGCCCGCTTGGGATTGGTTCTTACTTCTACGTCAAAATTTCTTTTTGGTTATGTTTTCTTCTCTAACTCGTTTCAAAAAGCTACGTTTTGTAGTGAGATTCTGCAAAACGGGCTGTTTTTTGTGTTTGGATTTTGAAGAAAATATTTTTAATGTCATCAGAAACGATTTCAAATTTAACAAAAACAGTGTTCAGTCCCAGATTGATGACGCTCAGTGTAGTTTTTGAACACTGCCAAGATGCAATAGGTACTTATTTACGTTAAATCGTTGTTGTACAGCGGAAATTCACACTAAACGAATCTATGCTACGTACATTCCATATTTACAACCAACCAGTTTAAAGCTTTCTTTGCCAGCCACTTTTCTATGTGTTTACGCTCAACTGAAACAATTTCGTTTGGAGCTTTTCACAACCGCTGTAGTTTTCTAATCGAAAAACCCCTTTTGTAGCCCTTAAACGTGTGCGATAGAAAGTAAGGGCAGTAAACAGTCGTCAGAAAATTTCGTACGCTCTCTTACATAACAAAAAAATTTTTACGCTTACTTGCAAATAATCCAAAGATCTGAGACAAAAGTGGCGTTTATGATGCTTTGTTCGAGTCCAGTAAAATGCAATTTTATGTACTGGCAGTCTGCAAAATAGGCACAATCACAAATTGAACAAAACACGCATAAAAACTTACTGCAAAAATTTGAGAAGACTGTCCGGCAGCGGCAAGCTCATCAGGTCTGCGTCAGTGCGGCAATTCTGTCTGATCACTCGTCGGCAATACTCCTGCAAAGTGAAGGGACTGCGCAGTTTTCTGTCGATGTAGAACGCATTCTGACGTCGCAGCGGCGGGGACTGTGTTACGGACGCCATGTAGAATCCATTCTGGCGCTCCAACCGGGGCATTTCACTGCACTTTTCTGACACCATGCACATACTCACAAACAAGCAGTAGCTAACAGGCACAAGCGAAGCGCACCAACACTGACTCATGGCTGCCGGCGGGCGTATATGAGTGACGTAATATTGACCGCTGATTGGCCAGGCGACAGAAGCGACGACAGCGCCCTCTCAAGGAACAAGTCAAAACAAGCAGTTTCACGCATTTTAGTCCTGCTTCTTTTCTTAGTAGGTTCAGTGTTATTTTTTGGCGTATTGTCAACCGGTTGGGTCTACCTGCGCGGCTGTTGTTACGCAAGTAATGAATCAATCGATTGACCTGAACTTTGACCAAAAGGAAAATGTCACTGATAACATGTTAGGGGCAGCCGTAAAAGGGGTAGAATCGAATGGTAGGCCACAACAACCGCAGAAGCCTAAGCAAGCGGGTAGAAAATGCAAGCCAAATAAAGCAAGATTCAATGCAGTGCCAATTTGCGCAAAGTGTGCAAAGCAAAACGCCAACAACTGGACTTGGGTTACACCGATACCTTCTGTTACCGTAATCCCGACGTTGCATTACATACAGACGGTGCAACAAACAGCCGACAAAATAGCCACTAATGTAGCATCGGAAGAAACCGTCGAAATGACAACTAACGCTACGAAAGCAAACAGCTATATGACACAGAAACCTACTTTTTCGTGAAAGCGACAGAAACCATTCTTTTTGTGCGCTAGTAAGCCATAGATATTGTTTTAGTGCGCTAAGACGCGTTAGCGAAAAAAAGTGCTGTGAGTGCAGGAAGTCATTCATACCAAATAAAAAGGTGTCAAATATGCATTTAAACTTACTGCGATGTGCATTTAAACTTACTGCAGTGCATGCTCGATTTACCAGAATAAAGTCTGAAACAGTACAAAGTAGACAAAGTACAGCAGACAATCAAAAAGCAAAAAAAAATCAGAAGACCACTGAGCTGGACTGACTGAATGACCGACTAACGACCGACTCGCTGCTGCCTAGTAACTCTTAGGGTGATACTCGAACAGTTTGGGCCATTTCACATTGACACGTTCTATAAAAGTAGAGTAAACGTACCTTTTTTATGAGTACACACGTGCATAGAAGTTAAGCAGATTTGTTTGCCAAAATACAAGCCTAAAAAGAACAGACAATTTGTATAAAAAAGAAACTTACCTATTTCGTTAGTAAGGCTTGGGTCCAGAATTCCTCCAAATTTTTTCCATCCCTGGCCCTTCATTATTTTCTCCTACATGTCTTGTTCGCGTCTCGGCATACGGTAGGGCTCGCCGTATTCTCTTCCTAAATAGAGAAATACTGTACGTAAGCACAACACTTTTTTTGGCCAACATGGATTCGAGCTTTTTATGATATTCTGGTAGTAGTGTGCATTAGATCCCAGACATCTCACCACTACATATTGTACACTACGGATGTATTGTGGACTAATACTAGGTGCAGCAATTGATAGGAATTTTGAAAAAAAATCTGGGACTGAAATTGTAAATTACACCCAACATCTAAAGGTAAAAAAAACCCTTACTCAGCGCATACCAGATTTTGTGGAGCGGCCAATTGGTGTTGTTGCGAGGGTCGTTTCCTGGTTCCTTGGGCAGGAAAGCCGTCAGTACTCTGTCACCGAACCCGTCCGATTCGATAACCACTTCGAACCCTCTTCTAAAACAAGCAGCAGAATGGGTTCATCTCACTAGTCAATTTGACAGACATATTAGTTTGAACAAATAAAATAAGTATACGCTCTGGTGAGCTTTTGTTACAGTGTAACAATACCTATAAACTACTGATGACGATTTTTAATCAGTTTTATATATGAAAAATTTATAAAAACATACCTCTGTTCGCCAGGGCTATCGGCCGTCTTGTCTACTACGCCGATATTGCACGGGCAGACCAGGACCTGTCGTGTCTTGGCCACGGGTAGTTAAGTAAGTAAGTAAGTAAAGTTTATTCCCAGACACACATGTAGCATAATGATAGTACAAAGCAACGATAAGAGCGATATGAGTCAAGGAAAAGGCATTGAGTTAGCCATGTAATAGCTATTTTATTACCCAAGCCTATCTATTAGTAAAACACGAAAGATTAATCATAGCCTTTCCGCGGCGGTGTGGGTTAAAAAATAGGTCGACCTTATATATAGCCAGTTCCCTAAAAACCGTTCATTCTACTCTCTGGGTGTACCATTGCACCACTGTCTACCGGCTTTCTGACCGACTGTTGCCCTTGCTCACATTGCTGTAGATGTTTCGAAGTTCACCGTTGTCAGGTAGAACGAATTCTTTTGTTCCGACCAGTAGAATTAGTCACTCGGTGTTCGTAATCAGAATCGTCCAACGGCGACATTCTGCTTAAACTACAGGGTGTCCCACAGAAAATGACAACATTTCTTTTTGCTGCCATTTTCGCAAATTTTGACCAAATTGTCTGAAATTTGAAACGTAAGTGCCAAAAAAGTGGGAATTTTATGTGTTAAAGTTTGGCGCATCAGGATTGACCCAGTCCTGAGAAATTTTTTTTTTACATTTATCACACCACACGAGTCATCAAACAAGAATGTCACGTTTATAATCCCGACATGGACACGAACAGGGCTGTACTACGCGCACTAGGCAATTTACGGTGCACGCACTGTTCAGTCACACTTGGAAGAAATCGGGGAAACGGAGAATTTTGCCCGAGTGAACAGGGGGAGATGTCCTGGCTTGAGCGACTCAAGCTGGACTGGCTTACCCTTTGCTTAACCTAGCTCCCCTAGTTTGTTCTTCAGCGGGCGCACACCTCAGCAAGTTTCCCACACAGACTCACCAACAACTCAGAAGGTCTGAGGTCGGGTGCGCGTGCCAGCCGGTTGGTCTTACTCCCCGGTGCTGGCGGCCCGAAGCGGACTTTTTCTTTATTTGTTACTCGGCTTCGGTTGGACGATATGTCTTAAATTTTTCTGTGCAACTGGACGTCCTACTCTCGCAGAGATATACTTGATTTGGTGCTTCAACTCGTTCTGCATTCAGTGAGCGAACGGTGCAAAGTTTCTGTGCATTTCTGGCATGTTGGCCATTATCCAGTTGAGCGGCCTGTACACAAACGAGAGGTCAGTCAACGTGCCTAACGTGCTCGGTCTCAGTTACTGAAAATAAGGTATGGCTATCGATTTTCCCCGCAGTTTTGCTGAGCTGTGTACAGTCAGTAAGGGGCAGCGGCGCCAGGTCAAAGTAGCCTCTTTAAATATCCAGTCACTACGCGCGTCGCACTCAGACGTACATGAAGCATTACTCTGCAACTCGGAAATTGACGTGCTGCTTTTACAAGAAACGTGGCTGCACGCCAACCAATCAGTGCATGATCTCTCAGTTCCCGGCTTTACGCTGGTAACCAATTCGCGCAGACACAGAGATCATGGCGGGACAGCAGCATATGTAAGAACACATTTGAAACCTGAAGTGGATGAGGCTAATACTATCACAGCAAACGGGATTGAGTATGAGCAGCTCTGCGTGCGTGTCTATCCACGTAAAAACCATCCTATTTTGCTGCTGAGCTGTTACCGACCACCTGATGCCCCATTGCAGTCTTCTCTTGAAGCACTCAATGCAACGGCTGAACGAATTGCCCAAACGAGCACCAGATATGCTATTTTTGGTGATTTCAACCACAACTTAGCAGACCGTGATGGTGCCTACAATGAAAGTGCTCAGTTGTCTGCAGTGTTATCGCAAAACTCATTGCAACAAGTGCTTCGTCAGTTTACCAGAGTGTGCATACGCAAAACTGATGAGAATGGGAAAGCTATTCTGAGCAAGACCCTTATTGATTGGATTATTCTCCCTGCGCATCTGAAGGCCTCAGCCGTCGGTTCATACAGTGCATCTCTCAGCGATCACTGCATCGTGTTCGCTGCACTGGATGTCAATCATCATTACCCCCAGTTCATTTACAAGCTGAAGCGTAACTACAACAAGATCGATGAACAGCTTTTCCGAGCTCATCTGACCAATTCTGTTTGGACACCAGTCTACAGTGCCTTAGCAGAATCGAAGCCTGACCAGGCAGCCTCTCTTTTCTCTGCAATCTTTCAGAGTGTACTTGATACACACGCCCCTGCAAGGCTGGTTCGTGTGAAGTATGGCTCATTACCTTGGATCAACAGAGAGATCCGTGCTTGGATGGCTCTGCGAGACCAGCTCCGCAGCCAAGTTCTGACTTCTCGGAATCCTGAGGACTGGGAGGATTACAAACGCATTCGAAACTTCACAATATCCCTGGAACGTGAGGCTAAAGCAGATCATTTCCAAAGAGAGTTCAGGGAATTGAGAGGAAACAGCAGGAAACTCTGGCAAACTATCAGAGTGCTACTGCCTAACAGACAAACAAGCTCAGACACTCTGGATGGGCAAGATCTGAAACACGCCACTAAGTTTAATGAATACTTTACTAGTATCGGTCAAGAATCAGTCGTCAGAAACCAGTCAGAGAGAACGCCTGAAGAAACAGCTAGTGCAGTTCCATTAACGGATGTCAGGTTTAAGCTGCGACCAATCTGCAAAACCGAATTTCTGCAGGTTATGAAGAATCTACCCAAGTTCAAAGCTCCAGGAAAAGATGGAGTAAATGGCTATGCACTTCAGCTTGCATTGCCTGTAGTTGGTGAACTACTCCTTCAACTGTACAATCAGTGTCTTGCTTCTGGGCTCTATCCCCCAGTCTGGAAGGAAGCTGTGGTTACTCCAATCCACAAATCACACGATCAACCTGAAAACTACAGACCAATCTCACTGCTGCCTCTCTTTGGGAAAGCTTTGGAGCGGTTTGTGTATAACCAGCTTTACAAGCACGTTGAGAAGCTGATCTCTAACTGTCAGTACGGTTTTTTGCGTGGGCGCTCAACTGAGCTTGCCATTCTCCACATCACCAACAGTATTCAATGTGCGATTGGTCAGAAGAAAGTGACCACAATGGCCCTCCTGGACATGAGCAAAGCATTTGATTGCGTTGATCATGATATTCTGTTAGCAAAGCTCAAACGCTATGGCATCACAGGGCTGGAGCAAGACTGGATGCGATCTTACCTCTCAAATCTCACACAGTGCGTTCGAATTGGAACTCAAACTTCATCTTCACTTCCTCTCAGATCAGGTGTCTTGCAAGGTTCTACTCTTGGCCCGCTGTTATTCCTACTCTACATCAATGATCTACCAACAGTTGTCCAGGGAGCTCAGTGCACTCTTTTTGCAGACGATATCCAGTTGCGCATCCACTATAAGCCATCTGAAGCTCAAGCTGCCTGTGCCAGCCTACAAACAGATCTGGTAGCAGTATCGCAATGGTGTGCAGCCAATCATCTGAAAGTTAATGCAAAGAAAACTCAGGTGATCACAATCGGCACTGCGCAAAGCCGAAGGTTGCTTGAGCATCCAGTGGAACTGCAGCTATCAGGTCAACCCCTGGTGAATGTAGCAGAAGCTAAGAACCTTGGAGTCACTTTCGATCAAAACCTGAATTTTCTGCGCCATCTGGAAATCGTTTCTGGAAAGTGCAAGAGTGATTTGTTTGCGATCAGCCGGGTCAAATCCTGCTTGCCAAAAGACCTCCTAACACGGTTGATCGCTACTACAGTGCTGCCTAAGATCTATTATGCAGCTCCCGCGATACAAGCTGCACCACCCTCCTACATAAATCAGACCTATCTGCCAGTGGTCAACTTTGGAGCAAAGTTGGTAGATGGGCTGAGGAAGTTCGATCACGCCACAGAGTCAAGGAAAAAACTTGGATGGCTCGACCCCCAGACTGAGCTCAAGTACCGAACTCAATTATTCGCATACAAGCATTTCTTGGAGAACAGTCAAATCGTTGAACTGCGCATCAGTGAATGCAGAAGATCGTCGAGAATCAACCAAGTGCCACTGCTCCTAGTACCGAATGTGACTGCCGATACTGCTAAGCGTGCCTTCTCACACCGCGCACCATCTCTGCTGAATGAAGCGTTTATAAATCTGCGTTTGAACTGCTTGGAACCAGTCTCTTTGTCTTTTTTTAAATCTCGGCTGAAAGCTTTCTATGACAAATCTTTGTGCTAGTCTTGTTCACCACTGTTACAGTCCACAGATATTGTTTTATCCTCACACGTCATGATCTACATTCGTGTTTTTCATGTGACTAGCTCTGCTAAATCGTGTGCAGGAATAAAGTTTCAAAGTTTCAAAGTTACAACCATTAACTAGCTCTCCGCCAAACCAAAGCTAGCTTTCCGCAAGGCACACCTACCGATCCAAATCCCGGAGACGTCTGGTGATGTTTCGTCCGGCGGCAACCTGACGCAGCCTGTGAGGCAGCCAGCACATACAATCATGATTCAGCGCTGTACGGCGAAGCTGTCATAGTTTTGTGCTTCCGGTAGCAGGAGTAACTATCGGAGTTTTCCACTTACAAGACCTGGTCTTATAACTGGAAAATGCCCAAATTTAGGGTCACTTTTTGGCGCCCTTTTGAACACCATAGTCTTATAACTGGAAAATGATATTTCTCTTCAAAAAACGGATTTTTGGCCAAACATTAAACTTCATCTTGACATAGATGGTTGTTTGCATCCAATTCGCTTGGACAATTTTGAAATCCAAAATGTTGCTGACCGTGAAAAGTGCTCTCTCAGGGCTTGAGAAAAGCAATTCGTATCTGGTCATACATTTACAATCGTGATCTATAAATTCAGTTTGAACGCCGGTTTGAACAAATTGGTCTATTTTGCCGACTTACCCAATTGACCACACCACAAGTATTGACAACCTTCGCAGAAATTATCCAAAACGTCCTGATTCAGGTCAAGTATATCGGCCAGTTTGTTAATAGTGAGAAACAATCTTTCAGTTGCTTCACGGTGTGGGGTACGGTAGGAAAGATCGATCGTTCCATCAACCCACTTGTACACAGCAGTTTTTCTTTTATACGTTCGACATAAAGCAAAAATTGGTCCTTAAACGTCAAGGAAGTCACATAAAAACAGTCCGCTCGCGGTCTGGTCAACCCGGTTCCTCCGATTAGAGGAAGTGACAAAATGTTTTTAAACAATCTCTTTTACGGTGTATTAACAGAAGAAGGTGTACAAGGCGGAATAATTGTGTAAATTTTTAAATGGAGCTCATCCATAGAAAACCGGATTTTGGAGGTCTTTAAAAGGCCGCCACTTTAGTCATATTTCAAACTCTGTCTTCTTACCGCTATGGAATTCCTCATGCAGGCCACATTTGAGATGGCAGTGCTTTTGAACCAGCTTACCACTCTGCCCGCCCACCTCAAGTACCGAGTGGTAGATTTGGTACGCCAAGTGTCCTTGTTTGATAAGGACAGCCGAGCCCGTCAAGCACCAATCAGCTTCGATCTGTCTGGTGCCAACACGCTTCGCTGTAAGTTGTAACAAAAATGTTTTCATGTTTAAACCTCATCCAGCGATTTCTAGATGCCGAGTTTCTAAAGCTCTATGGGGACGGTCAGCCGTCTTTGTTGCAAGAATGTGTCGTCCACGGTCTGCTCTTCTTTTGGAAGACGAGGTGGGTGGGCAAAGATAGGAGAGAGCTCACTCTGCACTACTTCAACCACCCACCCACCACCGTGATCGCCGGCAGGTGATTGACCGAGTTGGAGAGGTGTTCTTCAATACTGTGAGCGGACGCACAATCCTCTTTCAGGATGCCCTTTATTGGCGTGAAGCCGATTGCGATAGCCTTTCACAGTCACAGATAATTAGCAGGCTGGAAACTATAGTTGGTAGGTTGGTCGAACAGCATATGTTCAGAATCAAGATCAAGATCGGTTGGACAAACTGGTTAGACAGATTGACGATGTCTGCGATAACGTGGATGGTTATGTCCATCCAGATCAGCGGGACCATAATTCGGATTACTACTACGATGATTTTTATTCTGACCAGTGGTATCCCAATCTCTTGCACCTCTCGCTTGTGACAGTGGAAGCAGTCTTGACTGATGAACAGACGGTTGCAGTCTTGACTCTTTTTCCTGTTTTCAAAGGGCAGAGTTCTCGGCTGAGACAGGCTCGACAGGACGGCTTCACACTTGTGATGTTCCTTGTGGTGATCGTAGGCTTTCTCACACCATTCACACCAGTAGTAGTCGAAAAAGGCGGGTATCTTTACGATAAGTGCTTCTTGCAATGGAACAAGTGCACCATTTTGTCAGAGTCCACATTGCCTTCGAACACCTTGCAGAAGTAGGCTTATTTCGACCAGCACTTGATCTTGTACTCGGGGACCACTCTTTCTAGCGCTGCTCGATATCACAGGGGCCACGGTGATCGGTCAGACCGGTTCGTTCCATCAGCACTTGAGCTCGGTTTCTTTGCAGGTAATCTCTGTAGTGACCATCTTCTCTTGGAACTCTATCCCACTCTCTCTCCTGTGCAGAGTGGTCTTTCTCCAACTGAGCGATTCCAACCACAATAGCTCGGGCCAGGCACAGGTCGTCTTTGTTTCTGACCTGATAGAAGCAGCCACCATGTCAAGTCGTTCTCTCAGCGAACCATTCATTGAAGTTGCCTCCCTCTGAAGATGTGTCTTCCACCACTGCCAGCAGGGGTTGCCATTATTGTGAAGAGAACAGAGATTTGAGATTCCCGGGAGAAGGTTTGCCCAGATTGCAGCAGTTTCTGATACAATGTTGAGAATCTTGTCTGAAGGCTGGGAGTGCGGCGTAAAGAAAGAGCTGGCCGAAAATGACGAAATGCGCAAGTTTTACAAAGAAAAATGCGCTGACGTAGTGGATGCTCTAACCCCAGAGACACGTTTTATGGCGGTTGGGTGTGCGATTTCAAATTACACCACAAATGCGCGCCCAATGAGAAGTTTCTGTACTAGACATAATCAGTCTGTATCCATCGGTCAAGTTGACCGGGTCAACACGAGAGGCAAGTGTCTCATTGATCAGCCGATGGTGATAACGGATTTGTTTGGTGAAGTGCCGCATCTCGCCACCCAAAAAAATTGTGCGCGTTGCACGCCGATCGGCGGACCGTTATGCCCAAAGATATGGCTTTGGCCAAACGCATTCGAGGCGAATAAAATATTCTTCTCGCGCTCTCGTTGTTTTGCCCGTTTTGCGTGATTTCACAAGCGTTAAATATATTCAGGTGTCGGTGGCGCGCGTTAGTTTATCATGGAAAGCGAACAACAACAGCCCCTACCGGAGGGAAACGCGTAGACGGACATGGAAAAGACTTTGAAACGTCAGGAAAACTTTATTGCCGTTCGCTCGCCTAATTCTTTAACACTACATTCTTATACAAATTCTCCTGTACAACAACGCCGTTTCGATCTCTGAGGTACTCATCCTTTAGTCCGACCAACGCCACCTTTCTCCATACAGCCTGGGAGAACAGAAAAAGGCAGCTGTACAGCTGGTAATATTGAACAGTAAACAAATGAACAGTACCTGTGCGTTGGGGAGCCATTTTCGAACTGCCAAGCGCAATGCCCTTTCAAAGTCAGTGATCGCTCTGATTGGGCTGGGCGTTCGTCCTCCAGCTGCTTTCGTAATCATTTCAAAGACTTTGTCAAAGTGTTGCACTCGTTTGTTTCTCATCAGTACGAGAATGGCAGCACTCAAACTGTCTCCAATCTAAAGAGAACTGGAGTACTGCAGCATTTTAACGCGGACGTACTGACTGATAGACAGACGACATTGCACAATCTACTTACGTTCACATGAATCACTAGCATCTGCTTGAAGCCCTTTAGCACAGAGTCAAATGTACAGCCCATGACACATTATTCCGATTTTAACCCTTTGAATTTCACCCCAAAAATATGTGTCGTGAATAGTCCCGATGTGTCGACATTTAGAAAATGTCCACTAATCAAGTCCAGACTGATTTGCGACATTTCGGGGAAAGGTCGTGAATTTTCCGACCCTTCTACGGTTCGAAAGCAAAAATGGATATGGAAGTGTCGGAAACCGGCGGAAGATGGATATATGAATAATTTTTCTTCATATATCAGTGTTTTTCTTCATATATGAATAAGTTTCACGATATATCCATTTACCGCCGGTTACGAGTTATTAGTAGCTAAATTTAAATCTTCAGTGTACGCAGCCCAGTAAATCATGGTGGAAACTATGGAGCAATGCTATATTAGTCTGTGGAGCCTAGGATACACATGTACAACAGTGATTCTGTGTAATCACTGTCTTATCAGAATTGCCATCTTTCAGAAACTTCGAAAATCGTAAATACGGTTATCATGAACACAAAAGAACAAAACGTACAAAGCGTACACGCACATAGCAGTCCAAAAAGAGTATCACGAATAGGGAACGACCGGAACCGGATTTTTGGGTCCGATCGGAATCGGAATCGGAATCGGAACTCAAGTACAGTTCCGAATCGGAATTTTTCGGAATCGGAACTTTTTTGAAAATGAGCTTAAAATTTTGGAATAACCTGTTTTTGGCAAAGAAACAGTGTTTGCGCAACCATCCTTTACAATTCCATGCAAACATCCAGTACAAATCACCATGTCAAATGATAACAATGCATTAAAATCGCCAACCATCAATAGGTAAAATTCAAAGCGCGTAAATTATACTTTAAAACAACAATTTTTCAACGTTTTCAGTAGAGTGCGAACTGGTATTGGGTAGTGGGTGTATTGGGGGTTTTTCCAGGTTTGGTGTTATGTTTTTTATGCCCCAATGCCCAATACTAATTAGGACCTACTAAACTAAAATCGCTGTTGAACTGAAAAAGTGACCTGAAAAAATCGAAAAGATTGACCAATGATTACAGTAGGTATAGAAAACCTTTTTGCGTTAATAAACTAAAGGTCTTATACTGTCCGCTTTTCTAGTTAGTACACCAGTAATTAGAGCAATTTCTCTGTTCTTATCTAAGATAAACGTTTGTAATTCAATTGAAATTTGTCATTTTAGTGATACAGAATGTATTAGTACTGTACCCAGGGGGTGCGGTCTGGTACACCCCTTTCTGGTGGAGTAAGAAGAAAAAATCTGCCGAAAATAAGAAACACTGTAATACAGTAAATCATGCATGGACTAAAACTGCTAATTTTTGCTTATTTTACCCTCCAGAAGGCTTCTAAATCTTTCTTAAACGCTAATCTTTCAAAATATCTCGCCTCCACAAAAAGGTGCTTCCACAATGGAGTAGTGCTAACTTTTTTTTACTTAGTGGGATTACAGTAGGTTATGGCTTACTAAGCTATGCAGATTGTCAATTGCACAGCAAAGAAGACACGCAATAGTACGCATAGAATTGGTGTTTGATTTCCTAAAAATTTAGCCAAAGTTCCGAAAAATTCCGAGACCTCTGAGTTCGGAATCGGAATCGGAACTGCCAGTTCCGATCGGAATCGGAATCGGAATCGGAATTCCGGTCGTTCCCTAATCACGAACACAACTTTACTGTCTTAGGTCTTGGCCTTTTCTCTAATTGGGGGCAGGTGCTGCTTTTGCGGATCGTCAAACAAATAATTGTTTTCGAAATGGAATAGCCAGTCGCAATTTCCCGGGCACAGTCTAACCTGGAAGCGGTAACAGGCCCACCGTGTCTGAGCTCGTTGTTTATGCACCTGGCACAGTCCTTTCGTGGCAGGGAACAGGCGGTGCATAGTGGACCCATCGAACCGTACATTCCTGATGACGTTCAATAATTCGCTCCCGGACAGATGAGGATCGATAGGCTCGAGCTGCTGCCTCAAGTTCAAACCCTCCGCATCGGCCATCGGTCGCTCCACTCTGGATGAGGCATCCATCTTGTCGGCCAGCTCGAGTAGAGACCGTATCAGCCACACACGGAATGGCTTGCTTAGGCATACTTTTTATCATCGGCCGGGTTGAGTTCAGAGTAGACGCACAGAGTGTTGTTCACAGCCGTCTTTAAAAAGGAAATGCATCTGTTGTACGTAATTGCTAATTACAGATGCTGTATAATGTTTAGTAGCAGTTGGAAAGAGAGAGAGAGAGGCATACATGTACTAGGGGGGTTTGGGGTGGTTACCCCCCTGCTAAAAAGGCCAAACCCCAACTCACCCCCCGAGACAAGAGTTGGGACCCCCCAACGCAAAAATACTAGCAGTGGCTCCAGTACTAACAAACTGGCTCAGAAATCACTAATTTTTAGCCTAAAATTCGCTTGAAAAGCCTTTAGAAACCGAATTTGGCGTTTCCACTCAGTCGTTTTAAACGCGTATTTGAAGGCAAATTTTCAAAATTTTCTCGCCCTGGTCGGGCAGCGGCCCAACCAGATACTTTCTTAAATTTTTTTTTTACAATTTTTACACCCCTTTCCAAAACCCTGGATACGCCAGGCGTTTCGGAGCTTTTTGAAAAATTGGAGTCCCCCTCTGGGCGAAACCCCCCTCGACCCCCACCTGAGGAAAACCCCCTACCCGTCCCCTAGGCCGGCCCGGAGCTGTTACTAGTGTTTCCGATTAAATTAAAATTAAATAACAAAATTAAATTGTTTTGACCAAAATCACCAAGTTAATAGCAATTTCATAACAAATTAAATTTCTTGCGATTAGTGCCAAACAAATTAAAATTATATTTAATTTTGTAGAATTGGCCTAGAAATTTGATATAAATTTGATATGAATTTGATATAAATTTGCTTGGTTTGGCAGCTTTACTAACCAAAGTCTGGCTACAAAACAACAATTTCAGTCCAAAGATAACCTTGTTCATGCTTATAGCAAAGATATCAACTCATTAGATGCTAATTTGCAGACCATTTGTCGCCATTTAAAGAAAGGTCAACTCATTCTGGGCTGACACGACCCAGGTTTTGAGCTGTTTCCTCAGGAACTTAGTATTGATTTTAGCAAATTTATATTTAATTCATATCAAATAACAAATTTGTATCAAATTAAATTTCAGAATTTGGGTACCAAGCAAATTAATAGCAAGTTATTTTCATTTGAAGGCTGAGCAAGCAATTTAATAGTTATTTAATTTCAAAATAAATTTACTCGGAAACACTAGCTGTTACATGCATGTTATGTTGTTGCATGGAAGGCACTACTGTAACTAAAATTTGAGAAATGTTTCCCTTGTCTTACAACAGAACAAGATCAAACCCCTTTCAGCCCTCGCGCTAGTCTCACAGCGAAAACTAAGAACGTACAGGGGTTGGGGTCGGCAGTGGGGTATGGTCGTTGTAATCAGAAGCCCTGATTACGGTTTCAGAGACCCTAAATAGGGTTTCGGAACCCCAATAAGGGTTCTAGAAGCCCTAAATAGGGTTCCGGAACCGTAATTTGGATTTCAATGGCACAAACAGGGTTACAGAACACCAAATTGGGTTTCTGAAACCGTAATTGGGGTTTCAGAGGCCCAAAATTGGGTTCCGGAACCTTAATTTGGGTTTCAAAAGCCTTAATTAGAGTTCCGGAACCCTAATTTGGGTTTTTGAAACTCTAAATAGGGCTCCGCAATACAAATTTGTGTTTTAGCTATTTTAGTGTATTAAATTTACCACCCCCAGCCGAAATTCTAGCTTCGTGTCTAGCGGGGGATGCAAATAGCATGGATCAGACCAAGAATATATAACACCAAGAATGTTCCACTCGGCGGCTCGGCCGTAGTCAGCTGAGCGACCATGCGCTGCAACATAATTGCGCCTACGTAGGCGCGATCGCGACCACCTAGGCGCGATCGCGCCCACGTAGGCGCGATGCGACCACGCAGGCGCGAAATCTATGCTGCTTACCCCTGCAGAAAATGATTGCAGGCGTGGCGCCAAACTCGTCTCGTCTTGTTGTTTTTTGCAGTTTGTAGAAAGAAAGGCCAACTGCCTTACCGCCCTAAGTCAGTTAAGGGACTACAGGACAAGAAAATACTCTACTTGTACGACCCGACGCACACGCTTAGCAAAAGACGTTTGTCAGACCAAGTTCTTTGTGCGCTCTTTTCATAATGACGTCACACCAAACTGACAATCTCATGCGTAAGCTATTCAGATAGTTGAAACATGGCGTTCTTTAGAAGTATGTATTGACATAACAACCGGAACGAACTCATGGCATGAGAATTTTATTTCTCCTCCTCCCAGTCCGAGCGACTGAAATCATTTTCTGCAGGGGTAAGCAGCATAGATTTCGCGCCTGCGTGGTCGCATCGCGCCTACGTGGGCGCGATCGCGCCTAGGTGGTCGCGATCGCGCCTACGTAGGCGCAATTATGTTGCAGCGCATGGTCGCTCAGCTGACTACGGCCGAGTCGCCGAGTGGAACATTCTTGGTGTTATGTATTCTTGATCAGACTAATACAACAGACAGAACGCAGCCGCACGCTCAAGGAATGGAGTCAACGTATCAATGCCGGCGCAGCAGCCAAAGTTGTTCAGGCCTCAACGAACGCCGTAGTCGGTAGTTCACTCAATTGCCACTATGCACTAACCAAGCCGTACAAGCAGACGAGTGCTATGCAAATTTTTGCCAAAACCCGGTCTTCATACCACTATATAATTACACCATGAAGGCAGAAGAGCAGCACGCTTTTTCTAAATTTGTCCGTACTGTACATACCTTGCATCCATTTGCGAGCAGTTAATTAAGTCCTCTTGCTGTAAATAGTGCAACTTTCTGTTTCGGTGATCTTTGAATTCTGCCATCAGATATAAACCGTACGCATGTCACCTGAAAACATTTTCTTTTCTTTTCGAATTCCAACACAAAAGTGGTTTACAATTGTTGTATTTGTTTGTTGTCGTCCGATCTTGTTGCTGCCGCGCTGCTCGACTACTACTGTTGATCGGGTATACCCATACCCATACCCGAAACTGGGTATTTTTGAGCAAAACTACCTGAAATTGGGTATACCCATACCCGGGTACTTTTTGAAATACCCATACCCGGGTATACCCGATTTTTTGAAAAATACCGGGTATTTGAATGCGTATTTTTAGAAAAAATCGCGCTAAAACACACGTTAATTTCTGTAAAAATCCGTTTTTGCCTGGCATCATACAGTCACTTTAGTGTTTCGGAAAGGTTAGTTATCCATCTAATTTGTTTCAAGAATTGTATAATTAAGCATTTTGACGTTTTTTTAATTTTAGTTTTATTTTAGTTGCATAAAACACCATGAAAACATCTTACTGAGACCCGTTTGCGGGCTCAGAAAGGAATGCTCTGGGTTGTTTGTTATGCACCTCAATCTCTCACTGCAAAATTCACAGTCATACTGTATACGCTATGTGCATAAAACACGGTATTTGACTTAAGCTGAATTTTTACAGTTGTACGTACATTACATGAAAAGATTTTTGCGTGCATACAGTTTCTTGCATCTCGTTTACTTCTAATAGAAATCGGACTTTCATTTTGGTGCTTCCTTTTAGGATAAATCAGGGTTCCTGCAGGACCTGGAAAGTTAGGGAGTCATGGAAAAGTCAGGGAAAAAAGTCAGGGAATTTGGTGTCTGGAAAGGGAAAAGTTTTATAGCCGTAGAGGAACATCTCGCTGTCACATAGTCCTGTCAGGGCTTTCTTTACACACCACCCTTTTTGAAAATCGGTCTTCCCACTTCTTACTACTACTACTTAAACCGGAAATTTGTACTCTGAATACCGTTTAAATGCGTTTTACGAAGCAAATTTTTCGAAATTATCTCATACTGACTGGAGCTTCCTTACCCGGTTCGTCGGGGAATTGTGACTTTGGTCATGGAGAAGTCAGGAAAAGGTCAGGGAATTTTGCTATCCAAAAGCCGCACGAACCCTGTAAAGACCATTGTAAGGCTAGTAAATGTTGTTGGACTTTAATTAGAAGGTTACAACGTTTCTATGCACTTGGTCTTAATGCTGGGATGTATTTACAGCAAGCTGAATTTTTATAGAACTACATGTATGTTGGGTGGCCCAGAATCAGGAAGAACTTTTAGATAGTATACTCCAGATTCTTGAAAGCTGATTAGATCTAGTAACTGTAAAGTAAAACTGTAACAGTTACTACTACATCAGCTCAGCTAGACCTGAGCACATAATAGTTGTCCAAAAAGCGGTTTAAAATCTATTTTTGCAAAACCAATTGCAATTTGGCATTTTTAAGGAACTTCGCGATTTTAATAAAAAATACCCGATTTATACCCGATACCCGGGTATTTTTAAAATACCTACCCATACCCATACCCGGGTATGGGTATTTTAAAAAATACCTACCCATACCCATACCCAATTCAGATTCGAATACCCATAGCAACAGTATCGACTACACAGTCGCGGTGTTTTCTCGATCTAGCCGACAGTCTTTATCAAACGGCCAACACCGGCGCACACTTGAGAGAAAATAAACTGTAGCGGAAGTAGCGTAGCCCTGGCGCTCTGCATGCAATCGGCCCTTCCTTCCCTCCCATCCTTGTTTGCTACGGGTGTAGGACGTTTCGTCCCGACCGTTTCGTCCCCTTGCTGTTCGTCCCGGCTGTTTCGTCCCAACCGTTTAGTCCCGGCCATTTTTTAAGCGTGACCGTTTCGTCCCACTGCTAACTACAGTATACTGCAAAGGCGGCGGCAAAATCAAATGCCAAATGCGCCACAACTTACCAAGAGGTCAAATATGCCAGGCACACAGTGGCTTTCGGTGGCCTGGGTTGGGCTTTGTGCCGAGGACCAACTCTTTGCGGTACTGTGGATCAGGTATACCTGTACCTGTACCTGTACCTGATTATCAAGGATTTTCTTATCAAACTGTGCAAAAAGCGTACAAAACTTTTGTTCGTCCTAAGTTAGAATATGGTGCCTCAGAAATTTAGAATCTAGAGAGGATAGGGGGCTGGACGCCTGATGAGGGCCTCGGCCGGATTGGGATCGTAAGGCCCCTAGGCCCCCAGCCCATGTATTTTTAAAAGTCGAATCGAAACCACTTCCATCTAAATTTGAACTTGCTTACCCCTGGGGGAACGGGAAGTATAAACCATATGCAAACTGGTAAAGTCATTGAAACTTTAGCTTGTGTAAAAACTCTTTGAGTCGAAATTAAAATAAACGCTTCTGCCATTGCTGTCAGAATTACATAACAGATTTCTATGCTTTAAACCTTTGATCTGACAGTTTTGCTGCGTAGTATGCAAACGTAGTATATTGTCGAAAATTGTAGTACAAAGTAGAATAACTTTGAGCTGGCGGTAGTATACTGGACTGGCTAGTACCTGGTAACACTGACCACGCGCATAGGGCTTTGCGACCTAAACCATTACACCAACTGTCCCGGCCGTACAGAGCATAGTATTGTTATTGTGTACAGCTGCTATTATGCATGGCTTAATTACTGTATGAGTACGTATGACAGACTGGCTTCTGTTTAAAAGAATGAACGATTTGGTTTTCGCGCTTTGGATGTGCATGCTTCACTTTGTGAACCGGGACAAAACGGTCACTTTAAAACCTGGCCGGGACGAAACGGTCGGGACGAAACAGCCGGGACTAACAGCAAGGGGACGAAACGGTCGGGACGAAATGGGCGGATACCGTTTGCTACACAAAGCGGCCTTTGTTCTCGGCCACGCCGTCCCACGCTTTTGCGCGCCAGACTGAGACTGGCTGGCACGTCCTACACACATGTAGCAGCACTCAATACATACAGAGACGGCCGTCCTACTAACAACTAGCCTAACTACTAGCCTAGACACATCAACAATGCAATCACCTGGCTACTGGTCTCACGGCCGCCTTAGGTTTATGAGATAATTTATGCGTATATACCTTTCAATGGCCATCCTAAAGGATGAACTAGGCAAATTTAGCCTCAAATTTACTAAACACGGCTATTTCAAAGCTACAAACTAAGTTCCATAGCTTAGCTTTCCGTAAAGAATGAATAATGAACGAAAGCTACCTACTACCAATAACGATTAGTTTAAACCAACCTGATTCATGCTCAACAGGCCACGGCAAGACCGGGCACGTTGAGGCAGGATTGTCGGCGGAATCTTCACATTTGAACGCCGTCGAAACCTGTTGCTTCGTATTTGAACGCCGTCGAAAGCAGTCCGCTTCGCATTTGAATGCGGCCATCTGAAATCATATCAATCCGACATTTATTTTTTTCCGGCCCTTGCAAACTGCACATATATTTTGAAATATATACCGACAAAATCCGACCCATAAAAAATTTCACGACCTTTAACGCATTTTTTCCGACCCTTCTAAACGCATCTGGACCTACTCCATATGGAGTAGGTGTAATTCAAAGGGTTAACAAAAAAAAAATCCAACTGCTCTGCCAACAAGACAATAGCGTAAGACTGGTCGCCATTGCAGTACCAGCTAAAACATACGACAATATAAGTGATTCTAATGCTTATGGTGCCTTACTTTGAGTTCACAGGCTTAAGCAAATACTCTGCTGGCTCAAAAGGACTAGCATCCGGCGTTTTATACAACTTATGCTGCTGCATGTTCTTGCGTCTAACCGGATTGGAGGGCAGGTGCACTGCCAGCTCAGCAGCACTTAAACCTATATCTGCAGCAGTGATTTCTGATCTTTCATACAGAGTCTAAAGCAGAAATCGGTTCCAGGTACATATATAGCTGGTTATTATAGCCGGAACCCAATGTACCACTCTCCCCTATATCCGATCATGAGCATAGAAATGGTCAATTTTATTGTAAATCTTCTACATATGCGTAGTATGTACGTAGCTCAGATTGTATGTTTTCTAACTATCCTTGCATAGGTACTCGTAATAAATTGTATTTTACGGCAAGAAGAATGAATGAATTGAATCGTCAGATCGTAGCAGCTGTGCCACTTTGACATAACAAGTAATCTTATAGACTAACTTACCAATCACTAGTCCGTTGTTTTTTCCGACTGCATTTATGGTTGGCTAGATGTTTCTCAGCGGGGCTAGGTGGAAATTGCACAGAAGCACAGAATTTCAATGGAACAGAAGCTTGGACTTGGATGACACCTGTGCCCTCAATTACCGTAATTCCTACACTGCATTTTGTGCCAGCCCACAGACAGACAGACTGTGCAGGAGCAAACATATGCAAACGGTGAACAAGCAAAACCGAAAGTGCAGTAGATGAACACAAACATAAACAGTAATTCCCAAGCTACAGTAAATTATCTGACTCTTATACAAAAAAAATTGTCAGGCTTTTCTCTGTTTTCTTCACTTTGACTTGGCAGGCAGGCCATATCTGGCCGCCCAGTCCATATTCAGGCTATCTGAACAAAAAAAACGTTTAGTAAGCGTGTACACTCCTATTCCCAGCTAAAAATGAATTGTATGACTTATACAGTATAAAATGTCTGTTTTTCTCTCTGAATGTCTTATAATAAACAAGTTCAAACGAAGTATAAATTGAATTTGATTTCTACATCATAGTCATTACTAAAGGGACATGACAAACAGGAGGTCCAAACTACTTACTAATATCTGCTTCCAATGCCGCATTAAAGAACCCGAACTTCTTCCAGGCAGATCCCGTCATCACTTCATTCAGAACGTAGTAATCGTGGCCGCTAAGCGCTACAGGTGAACCCCAGCGCGTCTCTGAAATCGGAACATTGCCATACCGCTGTGGTGTGTCTATTAGTTAAAGTGATCTAACGTACACTGTAGTTAAAAGGAGGGCAGCCGCACAGTGATGAAAAAGTGTTGACTAACTGCAAAAAAATAAAGCATTCAGAAAGTATAATAACCTATGTAGACGTTAATGAGCACTTACCCAGCCAATTTCGGACATCGGCAACTGTCCACGAAGGCTAGAGTGATGTGTCCCCCAATTATTTGGAAGCTGGCAAGCAGAGACAAAAACCATGGAAGCTGGCAAGCACAAATAAGAACCGCAGGCACTATAAAGACGCAAAGTACAGCTTCGGAGCAAGTGTGGGTGGCAGAAGCTATGGAGCAAAGAAAAGAATAATATAGAGGCGGTGCCTAAACTTACGCCAGAGCACGCGCGCCTTTGTGCTCCAAAAAAGCTGCTCGGCCGGCAAGGTGTATTTCACAATTATTGGCAAGCGACAAATGTAAACCGCAGGCGCATTAAACTCGAACGTCACGGCATCTTCCAGATAAAAGACGCTCCGTGTGGAAATGGACGCTCGACTGATAGATCGGCTGTCTGAGAGCTCTGCGTTTAGTAGGGTTTCTTAAAAAGGCATGGAGTCGGCGCCCAGACTATTAAAAACATAAACTCAATTCTAAAAGCTAATAACGGGATGGGTGGAGTTTCTCTACTTTCGCAATCTGTCGGTAGCTGGTGGGAAAAGCCAATTTAGGAGTGGTCGAAAGTGTATTTCACAATTATTTGCAAGACGGCAAACAAAAAAAACGCAGGCAGTATAAACAGGCAAAGTACAGTTACTGGAAGCTGTGAGTAAGAGAGAGGAGTCGGAAGTGTATTTCTCAATTATTTGCAATCAGAAACAAAAACCGCAGGCACTAAAGAGGCAAAGTTATTACCGGAAGCTGAGAGTAAGTGACAATGGGCGGAGTTTTAGAGCAATTATTTGCAATACCACAAACAAAAAACGCAGGCACTTTAAACACGAACCGCTAGTCATTGGCGAGCTCTAGTAGACAAAAGACGCTTGTGAGTTGACGCTACATTATCGCACCAAAAATATTAAAAACAGAAAGCTACCTACAACTCTAAAAGCTTATAACTGTTAATCTTGAAACGTGAACCGGACTGCTTCCTGTTGCGCAATATTCCTTCTATTCGAGACTGGGCTTCTAATCGAGAATGTATGGTACATAAATGCAATCGTTTGCTGTTTCTCAATGAATTGTGCTCGTGCAAATAGCGTTATCTACAGCGTCGTTTGAGGCTGGTTGAATGAGGATGTTATCTGTGTGCTCAGAGCATTTCCGACTGCTACAAACAAAGTCCCACTGATAAGTCCTTGGCGGGTCGCACGGCAGTGTCAAACAGTTGTTGCCGCAGGAAGAAGATGTTGCAAAACATCACTGTCTCCAAGAGACACTGGTGAGAGCGCAGGGAGATCTGGTCACACACAGTCTGCGGCTCAGCCGGTAATTTCCTGTGGCAGCGCGACTCAGTGACAGTCAGATCTATGACATTGACATAAAAGATGGCAACTACATCCCGAAGAGCACTGCAGCTCTGGACTCCCTCACCATAGCATGGCGTCCAGCACCTCCTATGACTGTTCCCAGATTTCATACAACAGTAGTGACTCTCCGCGACAGATGGTTTGTGTTTGGAGAAACTTGATCAAATTGGTGTTCGACTGGGACATACAGCAGTGATGCAATTTCTTCGCTCGTCGCACTTCGGTTTAGACGTGTATATACAATAATTATTCAAGTGATAAATTGTACTGTATGATGTCTGTGTACATAAAACATAATCTGAAATGCGTGAGTATGCTGTCTATAACGTAAACTAACGTCTAGAACCCAGACACTAACACAATAGATATAACCGATTGATTCGGAAATCGAAATTCGCTGCTGATTGTCGTTCCAACTTGGACGCATTAACCAAACCTGACACAGTGTCAACAGAGTTAGGCCCCCGTGCTAAAGCACGCCGATGGCATTACCTAGGGGGCCAGTGGCTCCTTGCAACGCGTACATCAGTGGTACTGATGCTGGTCTATGAGTTATTTCAGAGATTCAACTGATTACATAATTTGATTACACAAGCAACATTCTCACGTTGTCACAGAACATGCTGATGAATAACGTTCTCTTATTGCAGTGCATAGTATATGGGAGAAAGACATATACTCGCACGACACACCATTCTGTAATATAGAGCTTCAGTTGAACACAGGAAGGGCAAATTATCTGACAGGGAGAACAGTAGAGTAAGCCAGATTAATGACAGGAATCTTCGACAATTTCAATCTTAGTTGGCTGGACCAAGTAGCCGCAATAGTACACTGCAAAATTATCAACGAAATTTTAATCAAAATAGGCCCAGGCCTGAATGCTTTAATTCAGTCAGGCAAGGCACTTAAGAGTCGTTCTCTGGTCACATCGAGTTTCAGTATTCAGACCCAAAATTGAAACTTTGAGCTAGAGAGCTGTAAGTTGGCACACTAATACATACTTATGAGTTATCTTTCAGCTGCAAAGGATTAGTGGATCTGACGCTGCTGTCCTGAGATATAGCCTTCCGAAAATCGGTCCGTTTAACTATGGGACCAAAATTTCAAACTCGAATTGCTCGCTTCATACTCGGAATTTGGACCTAAAAATTGGGGGTTTTAGAGTACTTTTAGACTGCTTTAAGAAACTGTTGTCAAATTTTCGTTTTCAGAAAAAAAAATATTTTTTCGCCCCCTTTGCGCCCCCCTAGCTCGTCTGGAACCCGCCCAACCCAGTTTTTTTTATTTCAGAAAAATGTTGCGCTACCAATTACCTACCGTTTGGTGTGAAGCATTGTTTGCCCAGACCCGTGGAGCGTGAGAAAATTGAGGTCAAACATGTCCCGGTCGCAAAATTTTCGCACTTTTCGTAGGTCAAATATTTCCATGTCTTGGTTTTCCACCTACTAGTAGGAATTGGGACTTAAAAATTGTGTGTTTTAGAGTACTTTTAGACTGCGTTAACAAACGTTTGTGAAATTTTCGTTTTCAGAAAAAAAAATTTTGGGGTTTGGGGGGTTCCAGACGAGCTGGGGGCGCAAAAGCGGGCGAAAAAATTTTTTTTCTGAAAACGAAAATTTGACAAAAGTTTCTTAAAGCAGTCTAAAAGTACTCTAAAACCCCCAATTTTTAAGTCCCAATTCCTACTAGTAGGTGGAAAACCAAGACTTGGAAATATTTGACCTGAGAAAAGTGCGAAAATTTTGCGACCGGGGCATGTTTGACCTCAGTTTTCTCACGCTCCACGGGTCTGAGCAAACAATGCTTCACACCAAACGGTAGGTAATTGGTAGCGCAACATTTTTCTGAAATAAAAAAAACTGGGTTGGGGGGGGTTCCAGACGAGCTAGGGGGGCGCAAAGGGGCTAAAAAATTTTTTTTTTATGAAAAGCAAAATTTGACACAACTGTCTTAAAGCAACTCTCAAAGTACTCTAAAACCCCCAATTTTTAAGTCCCAATTCCTACTAGTAGGTGGAAAACCAAGACTTGGAAATATTTGACCTGAGAAAAGTGCGAAAATTTTGCGACCGGGGCATGTTTGACCTCAGTTTTCTCACGCTCCACGGGTCTGAGCAAACAATGCTTCACACCAAACGGTAGGTAATTGATAGCGCAACATTTTTCTGAAATAAAGAAAACTGGGTTGGGGGGTTCCAGACGAGCTGGGGGCGCAAAAGCGGGCGAAACAATTTTTTTTCTGAAAACGAAAATTTGACAAAAGTTTCTTAAAGCAGTCTAAAAGTACTCTAAAACCCCCAATTTTTAAGTCCCAATTCCTACTAGTAGGTGGAAAACCAAGACTTGGAAATATTTGACCTAAGAAAAGTGCGAAAATTTTGCGACCGGGACATGTTTGACCTCGATTTTCTCACGCTCCACGGGTCTGGGCAAACAATGCTTCACACCAAACGGTAGGTAATTGGTAGCGCAACATTTTTCTGAAATAAAAAAAACTGGGTTGGGGGGGTTCCAGACGAGCTAGGGGGGCGCAAAGGGGGCGAAAAAAAATTTTTTTTCTGAAAACGAAAATTTGACAAAAGTTTCTTAAAGCAGTCTAAAAGTACTCTAAAACCCCCAATTTTTAAGTCCCAATTCCTACTAGTAGGTGGAAAACCAAGACTTGGAAATATTTGACCTGAGAAAAGTGCGAAAATTTTGCGACCGGGGCATGTTTGACCTCAGTTTTCTCACGCTCCACGGGTCTGAGCAAACAATGCTTCACACCAAACGGTAGGTAATTGATAGCGCAACATTTTTCTGAAATAAAAAAACTGGGTTGGGGGGGTTCCAGACGAGCAAAGGGGGCGAAAAAAACTTTTTTTTCTGAAAACGAAAATTTGACAAAAGTTTCTTAAAGCAGTCTAAAAGTACTCTAAAACCCCCAATTTTTAGGTCCGAATTCCGAGTACGAAGCGAGAAATTCGAGTTTGAAGTTTTGGTCCCATAGTTAAGCGGACCGATTTTCGGAAGGCTATATCTCAGGACAGGAGCGTCAGATCCACTAATCCTTTGCAGCTGAAAGATAACTCATTAGTATGTATTAGTGTGCCAACTCGCAGCTCTCTAGCTCAAAATTTCAATTTTGGGTCTGAATAGGGCAAAGGGGCAAAACGCGATCTGACCAGAGAACGACTCTTAACATGCATTTTGCGAGAAAGTCAACTTAGCGAAAGTAGGGGAAGGTGTTCAAGCAACCTTTTTTTGCGGATCCGTCTGGTATCCAAATATGTTAAAATATATGTCAAACGAACACCAACGGTTTCGGATGCACTTTTCGGGGGTAGCCCCCTGTTTGGCGATTTGAAGAGAGTCGTTAAAATTTTTTTGTGCCCAAAATTATTAACAGACCAGTTAGCCTTATGCAGTGTTACTCGTTGATTACGAATCTCTACTCCGTTTGATTAGAATCGGCCTGGTTCACGAGTTATTCGCGTCCAAAATGGGCTTCATAACATTTGGCAAGTCCTGTTACATTATATAGAAAGCGACTAACATGCTCAGCGCCAAGCTATTAGTTGCAGTTTTTTGTATAGTATGTGGCTGAGTCCGCAGAGCTAAGTGACTGCATAAAATTTGGTATTGAAGTATTGTAGGTCTTAAAAAGAATCGCGCAGCACAACATGGTTTTTGTCGCAGCAGTTCACGCCTTCAGGTTGAAGCTCATCTGACTCCATCAGCGAAAATATGGTTGCTCCAGTAGCTTTTAGAGCTGAGTGCGGGCGGAACCTCTTGCCAGAATGAATAAGGGCGTTCAGGATGTAGCCGCATGTTGCATCACATAGGAGGTATACTTTGAGGCCCTCTGGAAACAACTAATTCCTATCATGCAAATGGACAAATGCAAATTTCAGCATTTTTAATAGGTTTTCTGGGGAGATGCTGGCATAGCTTGCTTCTGCCCTTGAATCGAATCATCCCCTCATCTAAACTGAGTTGCACACCAGGTTTCCACAGCTTTTGACACTGTGCGATAAATAAAGTCTCTAACCGCATCGCGCACTTTGTGCAAACGGTCATAGCACGGGCTTTTTGGGTCGCCCCGGCCACCTGAACATTAAACAAACTATTTTCGTATGGCGAAAAACGTCCGTACCTTTTTCTTCTCCTTTTGTTCATCATAAAGTTGGATAGAGCGCAGCATTTTGACGAAAGACCGCTGTGACATCTGTCGCATTATGAAACCATTGGACAAAACGTCTTTGTGTGCCATGCGTCAGTCAAGTCTTTGTGATTGATTTGATGTGCAAAACTGCTATAAGCGTTTCTATAAAGGTATTTTACTGTTCGTAGAGTATATCATATTTTACCATCCCTCACGGAAAAATCTTGCATCACTGACTGACACCTTGTCATTGCTTCAAAATTTTTTGAAAAGAGGTTGTTTGGTCTTGGTGTTCTAAAGTTCTTTGAAACGTAACAAGTTTCCAAAACAAAAAAGGTTTTGTAGGAAAAGATTGCATCTATTCAGGCAGTTAAACCTTTGTCCCTTCTTTCATTTCAGCTGTGGTAATTTTGTGAAAACGCTATCACCGCGACTAAAATACTTGTACTTGAGTATCCCACCTTGTTAGGGGTCGTGTCAAAATTCGGGGCAAAACTCAGTCCTTTCTCTCCTAATTCTCGCTGTATTCTCGCCATCTTCTCTCCAAATTCTGGCGTGTTTCTCGCTATTTTATTGTGTGCTTGGATCATACATGTAACAGGTCATCCGCCGATGGGGGAGGGGGGGTTGGGGGGTCTGGCGCCGGCCGGGGGGGTCTGAGCCAAAATTTTGGGGGAGGGGGGTGGGCACTAAAAAACGCTCAAAAATCGAAAAAAGCGCAATTTTTTGGCTAAAAATTGCCAAAAATCGCTAATTTGGGCTGAAATACAGCTAAAAAGTGCTGTTTTGCAGGCGATTTTGACAAATTTTTGTGTGTGAAATTGTAAAAAATTGCAAAAATTTGCTCGAAAATTTACTTGCCAGAAAAATCGGAGGGGGGTGGTCGGTGAAATCGTCTCGGGGGGGGGGGGTCCCCATCCGGGGGGGGGAGTCTGGCCTAAGTCGGGTGGGGGGGCGGACCCCCCAGACCCCCCTGTTACATGTATGGCTTGGATGGCCAGAACAGCTGGTACCGAGTTTTTGATTGACGGCTTGGGGTTACTAGCGGCGCTAATCCGACAGCTTATTAGGCAACTAGTTGAGCCGCTGTTGGGATCGTAAGGCCCCCAGCCCCAGCCCATGCATTTTTAAAAGTCAAATCGAAACCACTTTCATCCAAATTTGAACTTGCTTACCCCTGAGGGGAACGGGAACTATAAACCGTATGCAAACTGGCAAAGTCATTGAAACTTTAGCTTGCAAATTTTTTTTTGCGATTATATAATCTTGTATAATCCTAACTTTGTTTGCGCGGTAGAATTGCTATAATCAGACGCGAAGACTATTAGGAGCTATATCTACTACAATTAGCTATATTTTGATTGACATTTTTTGCATCGGTCTGAACTGTGAGGAAATGACACAAATTAGAACAAATGTTCACTTACAAATTTTTCCCAGGCTTTTTATCTAAAGCTAGACACTAGAGCCTCTGGTCACTATGTATTGTTTCCATATTTTAATGCGTTCCAATCATGCTAATTAGTACCACAAATAATGTGAAATGGCACAAACCACGATTAAAAATTTTAGTAGCTAAAAGCTATATCAGGAAACTTTTTTAGATAAATTGTAACATATTTCAGAATGTTGAAGGGTTTACCGAGTTTACTGAATTGTTTACTGAGTACTTACCGGGTTTTCTTTGAAAAACTCAGTACTTTCTCGTACTTACCGAATTTAAAAAAGTCTGGATTTACTTACTGAATACTTACCGAGTTTTAGAATTTTAAGGTAGGCACAACACTGCTGTCAACCATCAGTGCTACATGCAGACGATAGAGGAGAAAGAGGAAGACAAGACACACACCTGTTTTATCTACTTCGACTTTAAAACTACTCAGGACACTATGGTTGGAGAGAGCGACTATGGACATATCCGACCGCATAAAGTTGCGTTTCCCTGAATGTCTGTGACATCTGGAAAATTGCTCAGTGACCACTCGCGACATGGGCTCCAACAATGGATTATGAACAATGCACCACCAAAATGCAAATGCTTGTTAGGCCTGCAAAGCTTCTATTGTAAAATGAGAGTGAGCCGATGACTTCATCAGCAATATGTATCACGTATTCACTTTTCCAATGATCAATTTGTTTACATAAGGTCGTTACACATGAGCGCGACCTTGTTTGCGTTATATGCGATAGTATGCATCACGTAGCTTTCCACCATGTTGGCGATGAGCCACAACTTTCTTTCTCCCGGTTCTTTGCGAGCACTTCCTGAAACTGCCATCCTTGCACTGGTGAAGTCTTTCACATTTGACATACTTGTCACTGTGAACTCTCCCCACGGTTTTGTAAACTGAGTGCGCCAACCCTAATCTGTCAATACGAAACTTCTATGCGAACAAAAACGCCTGGGATAGTTTCCTCTGGAAACCGCAAAATGGGCGTAATAAAGCCAGTATAATATGTGTGTTGAGGCAGTATTAGCTTTAACAGGGCAGGTAGTTAGAAACAGGTGAAACACTACTTTAATACCGTATATTAAAGTATGATAGTGTACAGTACTGTATAATACCGTATCATACTAAGCTTCATACATCTGCAGTACCAGAGTCTACTGGATGTGGAAGACACTCAATTTGATAATCATTTCGATACGTTCATCTCCCAGTAAGTCGGACTAGTTTGAAGTAATAAAAATAAGCACGTACAAAGAACCACAACAATACCATATAACTAGGGTGAGCTACTGTTGTAATTACGATTTATGTATCACGGAGCAATTTTTGTTTGTCGTATACGCGCAACGCTAATACGCACACGGAAAGTAGTGTGTATTTAAGATTAGCTATTGGCCTTGTAGACATAATTCAAAGCGTGCTGCATCTTAAATCGAGTGCTGTCGGCGCCGTTTGACTCGCTGGTTGTAAAGCTGCTAGCTTTAGACGCTCCATCAGGAAGGTGAGTTTACTGAAACGGTTCGTTCTCAGTCGTTTATCTATCAATTTGGCTTAAATTTTGAGTATTTATTAACAAGATAACTGGGCAGATATTGTGAAAATTTGGCCTGAAATATGCAAGTTCTGCAGATGGTGCGGGCCGAAAACTGGCTGTTCACTGTGAATCATGATGAAAAGTAAACCCACTTGCACAACAAAGTTCGGTTATGTAACTGAACAAAACTCGTACGCAAATTAATCACTAACTTCAGAACATTTTTAGACCATTTATTCAATCATTGCAACTGAGAAGAGCTGGCAACTGTGGCAAACTGCAACGACTGCACTGGGAGCAGCTCTAGCAACTGCAATTCTGACTGTGTGCAACAAAAGGCAAGAACATTAAGAAATTAGTAAAGGACAAGCTAGAGAAGGCATGGCGTACAGTATCTTCGGCAAGGAAGACATTGAACCGATACAGGTTATTAGAGAACCGAATTGTAACGCGATTAACGTTTACAGACAGGATATTGTGAAATTTGTTTAATTGATGTTTTTAGATTCTCTTCTTTGGGTTCGCTAGCGCTTCGTTTCAGTAGAGGAGCACTTTGAAGATATAGCGTGCTGTTTTTTGTACTTATTGTGGTTGTCACGTTGTGGTAGGTTATGTACCAGCTACAATGTAGTATGACGGGTTTATTATAGCTCGAAGATATTTCATCTGATGAGAGCAGCAATGACTCGGAGACGGAGACATGCAGCAGTAAGGGAAAACAAAAAAAGAAGCAGTGGAAAGATCGATTTATAAAGCATAGTGGTGGGGCTCAATCGACTGTACCCACAAGGCTGATCACTGGATCGGTGATCTTCGAAACTGGACTGTTGAAGAACGGAAGGCGACCTTTTTGTAAGGATAATTTTTAATCTTTAAAAATGTTTCAATGGGTTTTTTGGGGAATTTTTAGCGGTTATTCGGTAGAGAGCCCGACAGGCTGTGCCGCGTTTGTGTGTTCAAGCGACACAGTGAATCACCGAATGCACGCCGAGTTTCTGGAAGAGTTCATCAAAGTGATATTTTAGCTAAATTTTAAATTGGTGATTTTACGATTGTATATTCTAGGTGGATAACGTCACTCACAGTGGCGCACTCCATAGGAGCTCGCGGCACTCAAAACCACGCCCAACGGCTCATAACGGAGCCGATTGGCTGGCCGAGATCCAATGAGAGCAGCCGGCCGGGGAGGATACTCGCATCGACAGCAGCCGTCCGGGGCGTTAACTCGCGGCCGTGGATCGATTGCGCGGTCAGCCGCTGCGTCTACGGCTACCGTTTCCAGCGGCGCGTGATTTGAATTAACACAAGTTTTCTGTATTCTTCGGCACATTTTGTGAGTGTATAAAACTAGTCTTATGGTCCATTTGCGATGGAAAACCTTGATCCAACTTGCTCACGAACTCCTAAACTGGTAAGTCTGTTTGTTGGCTATTTTGTTAAAGATTAATAGTTAGTGTTAGACTCTGTATCACTCTTTAGAAGTAACGGCGCCGCTAAAAGCTATCCATTTTTTAAAAGGTTTATGCGTCGCCCGCGATCCTGATACTGTGAATAAGTTATGTTGCTCATGTTTAGCACCGTGCCGTTCTTAACACGCCTTGCTCTGGTCCTCGTCGTATCGCGCCAAAGCCGAGTGAACCTATTGCTAGAGGATTGCTGTTTAGTTCCCCGAGACCGAACAAAGGTACAAATTTGTGCGTCGTTTCTTGTGATTTTGCTTGTGTGAGGGACAGTGCAGATGAACGCATAATAGGGTAGCTGTGACCATCATGTCTAGGTTCTGTTCTGTCGGCACCTGGTTTGTCACTCACTTGCCTTTGTTTAGAAGGCAAGTGTTGCCATTTAGATAATAAGCGGATTAAGCCTATGAGATAGACCTGCCTGACCAGTCACTCAACAGGCGTTGGGCCTTTCAAGCTCTTTATAATTGCCGACTAAGTTTTGCTGCCGGAGAAATGGAATGAAAGCGCGCCCCATACATACCTATTATTGCATGCTTTAGAATCGCCGTCACCATTGTCGTTAACGCCTCGAAGCAAATCTGCCTGCCCAAGTTGCGGGACGATTTATTCTAAGCCGTCAAACCTGAAGCGGCATCTGGCAGGAGGATATTGCCGGATAGCTGACATATCAGCAAGTTCACCAACGTATGTTGCCATAACAATCAGCTCTACTGTACATCTGCTAATGCAGTAGTTTAGTGCACAGGTGCAGTTGTTGGCAGAAAATTTTAACTTGAAAAGAGAAATAGCAGACAGGAAGTGGATAGAGCCAGAACTGGGCGCCAGCAATTCTATCAATAGACAGAAGTCTGGCTAAAACTCCATATTTGGAGTTACAGAACCGTATGAAGCGAAAGCGGCGGTTATCGACCAAGGAGCAGATCGTTGCCTGCGCCGGAAATGACAGCTCAGTAAACCAGTTGCTGTGGGATTTGTTACACAGCAATAAGGGAGGGACGGAGTTCATCCAAGAGCAGCTAAAGAGTTCGCAAGTTTCGCTTCCGAAGCCTCTGATGTTCACTAAGTCACACACGCGCGAGAACTACATTCGTACAGGACGCAGTAATAATATTTTTTCCAGTTACTAATATGTAGAATTTTATTGTTTTTCAGTGATTTACATTGGTCGACAGAAACTCAGCCGCTCTAGCTACAGACTTCACAAAGAATGTTTGGCAGTGGAAGGAGTGAATACACCTCTAATTCGATATCACGTTTGTTAAGGTTTATAACTGTTGTGACTTCTGTTCTTTCGTATTTTAGACAGAGATGCGGTTCCTGCTCAGAGAAGTTTCGTACCTGACAGCTGAGCTGCACCCTGTAGCTGAACTTGTGGATCAAGAGATCTTTCTGAACAGTCGATGCTTTGGCAGTGGCCGGTATCGTGACCTTGAGGCAACAGCTGTTCGATTGGCAACTAAACTGCTTAGGTACATACAATACTGCCTACCGTATTTATTTCTACTGCAACAAAATGCTTTTCAGAGCTGCCAGTCAGCCAAACTCTTCGATCTCATTTAGTTGGTGTGGAGAAGAAAACGTTTTCCATCTAGGTTATATAATTTTTTCTTGTCTGAGGTTTTAAGCTATCGATTTAGGTGTTGGCTTAGATGAATTCCCGCTAAATCGAGGGTCAGTATGCACTTTTGTGCTTCGGATTTTGGACATTGGTTCTCAGACTCATTCACCAGAACAAATTGGTCTTCTGATGGCAACCAACTTCAAGGAAGGTTAGGAAGATTTGGCTGATATTAAAGTAAATTTTAAAAAAATTTAGACTCTGAAGTATGTGCTGCATACTGGAGCTTCCTAGCAGCCGAAATGAAGAACTTGGTAAGCCGAGAAACGCCATTTCGCGCGACGCTTCCCTCAGGTGAAAGTACTGCTTTCTCCTTTCAATTCGGAGGTGTAATTGGCGACCAGAAGGCTCAGGATTCTGGCTCCGGTGGAAATGGTGCTTCTTTTCGCCGCCCTTGGTATGTTTGTGTTGGTATGTTGGATAAATCACAGCAAACACGTTTGATTTTGCAGTGTTTATCTTAACGTGGACAAATCGCAGGGCAAAGATTCTCGCATGGTTGTCAACGGACGAGTTGGAGTTAATTGGAAACCATACACCTATGAGGACCGGAAGCAGTTTGCGGACAGACTGAATGCGCAGATTGACCAGTACAAAAAGAAACGGGGCAAGCCGCCGTCTAATGAGGTAGATCAATACAATGTATGATGCATGTCCTAAATTTTATGTTTAGGTTGTCAATAATCTCATCTATGATTTGGGCGGGCAACAGAAAACCCAACCACGTATGGGCTGGATGTGTGAGCACTTATACGTATGCTCTCTACACGTTGGGCTACTGGCTGGCATTAATTGGCTCGATGGATTTGTCTTCCTGTTCCTAGATGAGCTCAACGAGTTTATGGCCACTCCGGGCGTCAAGTGCAGCGCAACCAATATTCCGACGCTGAGCAAACAGGGCGCCAAGTTCAAACAGCTGGCCGAACTTAGTGACCAGCAGACGCGAGATAACGCAAACCAACTGCCGATTCCATTCGTCGCACTCATTGATGCCTTTGTCAACGAGTATCAGCTTGGCAAGATAGCAAGCTTTCTGAAACAGGTCTGAGAGAAAGACCTAAAGTCCTTGCAGTTTCGTCTTAACGGTCTCGATCTCAAGCGGCTGTGCCAGATTGGCACACAGCTGACGTCCCATATGTTCTGGGATGGGTTTCTTGCCAAAATCCTCTATCCAACCAGAGTGGCGCGTCGTATGCTAATGTTACGACAACGGCTTGCTTTCTTCCATTTCCAAATAGTGCTGCTGCGAAAATTGCTCACCCTCATAAACCAGACGCAGCTTGAAGAGGCAGAGCTTGAGGCAGTGGAAAAGCTGTGTCGATCTCTCCACTCAAGCAGAGTGGCTATGCACAACAGCAGTGGAGCCAAGTTTTTCCGGAACAACGATTTCACCCTGGGCTACGTTGTTCCTTATCATGCCCGGCAAATCTGGATGGCCTTCAACGGAAAGGGCCTGGGTCTGGTTAGTTTTCTCTGCAATTAGCACGCTAAATTTGTGTGATAACAAACTAACTAATTTTTAAGCTTTCGATGCAAGGACATGAACTGTCACACCAAATGGTGAAAAGCTTTTTGGCGAAAACCTGTGCCACCAAGAAGTGGAACCAGCTGTTTGAGCACTGGGAGATTTCCAATCACTTTCTACCGGGTCTGTGTTTAATGTGTAATGCGTAGCCGCCGCGGCCACACGCACTACCTAAATTTGGCCCCGCTATTGTAATTCGAAGCGTCCGCAAAACTCAATCGCCTGCTAAGCGCTCAATCAATTTCAATGAAAAGGTGGGCCCTGCTTTGTAACTCAATTGATTCTAATGTTTCAGCTGAATGCAACGAAGTGGGGAGATTCTATGTCAAAGGAGGCAACAACAGCTCCATCACCTACACGCCTCGTGTTGCTGCCGACATTCCGCATTGCGAGCTGCGGTGTGAGAAGCAACAATGCCGCCCGTGCCTTGCTTTTCGCGATGAGTTTATTAATGCCTGCGAGACTGGCACACTTCCGGAAAATTTTGGGAAGAAACTGTGATCTTTACTGATAGATGATCGAGTATTTATAACCAGAGTTGTATTTATAGTGTCAGAGCTGTTTATACAGGGTGTGCCAAAAAAAAACAACCCAGCAGATTTTTCGCTGTAGCAACCGCAAATCTCAACCGATTTGAATGAATCCTTTTTTAAATGAAAGATAAATAAATTCTTGAAAGATTGATGTAACGCTTATTAATGTGCTCTGCTTAGTTCCTGAGATATTCACTCTCAAAATCAAAATTGTGATTTTGGCAGTGAACAAGAGGGAAGTTTTCTTTTTCCGCTGCACTTCGTAATAAAACGGATTCCTGCTACTGCTGAGGGCTATTGGAGGCTTTACTGGTGACACATAAACTCGGTTCACTTCAACAGTAAAGTGTTATTACCCCCAGCACTAGGAATCTGCTTTATTATGAAGTGCAACGGAATCGCTCTTGTTCTTTGCCAAAATCTGTTTCGACTTTGAGGGCAAATATCTCAAGAACTAAGCAGTGAATCTCAATAAAAATTGCACCAGTCTTTGAAGAATTTATCAGTCTTTTATTCAAAAAAGAATTCATTCAAATCGGTTAAGATTCATGGTTGCAAAAGTAAAAAATCTGCTGGGTTGTGTTTATCACTCTTGTTCACTGCCAAAATCTCTGTTTTGACTTTGAGGGCAAATATCTCAGGAACTAAGCAGGCTATTTTAATAAGCGATTCATCGGTCTTTCAAGAATTTATTTATCTTTTATTTAAAAAAAGATTCATTCAAATCGGTTGCGATTTGCGGTTGCTATAGCAAAAAATCTGCTGGGTTGTTTTTTTTTGGCACACCCTGTATATATCAGAGCAGAGCATATCATAATCTACGCTACCCGAAAATACACTTCACACCAGAGTTTACACGGCGGGCAAGTCTTTTGGCCTCTGTGGCCAAGTCTCAATGGATAACTGGCCGACACTTCAGCTGTATAGAAACGGCCATCCTTTGTAGTCGAGAGCAGAGGGCCTTTGCTAATCCCTGCCGCTTTGAAGAAGTTGCGCGCAGTCTGCCAATCTTTGATCACATAACGTATCTACAGACAAATGTACCTTACCAAGTAAATGACTTGTATAAAGGCTTACTGGCATTTTATTGCAGTTTAGAGGCTTTTGGTGTCGAGGAGTAGTCTTAGGAAATCGTTCCACGTGCTCCTTTGAACCGTCCAAAAGCTGAAAAGTAAAATATTCTAGCTTAATCAGTCTATGAATAATATCTGTGGTTCAAAATAACTAATGTACCTTCTCGATCTGAGAGAAGGTAAAGCGCGGCATGTCAACGTAAGCCTTTGCTATACCCTCCACACCTCGCTCTTGCTCTACTGAGTTAACAATTTGAGCCAATTCTTCTTCCGGCACGTCACCACAGCACATTTCGTCATCCTCACCAAATGGTTGGGCCGGTTTCGCCACCGTTTTCAGGGACTTTTTGCGCAACATACTTCGACACAACCGCATATGCAAGGTTTGAACAAGGTCACGTCCTGTGCTGAGGTGGGAAATGGACACTGCCAGTGAGTAATCAAGGTTTCGCATCTAAAATTCTGTCAATCAGAAAACCAGAACAAGTGAAATTCCAGTTACAAGTAGAAGTACCCCTGCAACATAATCGATTGTGCGCTGCCAGAGTCTTTCCGCCTTGATCTTCAGCCTGACTCGCTGTAGCGAATTTGCGTCAAGTTTTTCAAATAATTCACTACAGTAATCCCGGAGACCGCCCTGCTCCAAGTGTTTCAGCAGATACACCTCTGGTCTCAATCTCTCAAAAGGCTCTTCATGTGGCTGTGTGGCCGCACGTTCTGGGACCTGTTAATTTACAGTCTTAATAAATTTATATAACAATTAGAGTGAAACAAACCTCAAACGTTGCTCGGGCAATAGACCTATAGGATAACGTAGTTTGTGCATCCGAATCTGTCACTTCACTTGGTGGGACATAACTGGGCGGCACATAGCTGACAGTCGCCACTTCAGTTCTTTCCAATTTCGGTGATTTTAAGAGAGATGGAGGACGAAGTTGAGGGTGTGTCCTGTACCCATCCGCGTTTTGTTTCTAAAATTTTCTCCTCAAAGGTTATATAGTACAATTTAGACAGCTTCTCTCCTTAACCTGTTTCAAAATCGAATAAAGCTCCCATGCCTCTTCAAGCTTGTGCCGTTCCGCTTTTGCATCTTTCCATCGCATCGCCTCCTTAGAAAGCTCTCTCATCTGATGCCATAAGCCATACTGACTTCCGTTCCTTACAGGGACTGCCTTCTTTCTTCCACAGTAGAGTTTCCGCCAGGAGCGCGCGTATTTCGTTTGATAAGAAACGCTCTTGCCCTTAAAATGCATAATAGTCGTTGAATAGTTGATATCCAAATCTAGGGCAAGAAATTTGTCAGCAACATTTTGTAGAGTAGCCTTTAAGTCATATCAAAGCGTGACTAAATATATTGACAAGATATAAATGTGCTTACGAAGTTGCATCCATATTTCTTGTAAATTTCTCGCAGCTTCTCAACTTCAGAGGCCTCAGTCGTTACAAAAACATCATACAAATGACTTCCTTCTTCCGGAATTGGGCCCACAAAATCCAGTCGTTTTCTGTCACACATAGCAAAATACGGCAACAATTTATGGAGAGAATACAAACCAGTTTCAGCTTGGTTCCGATTGACGGCAGGCTGCTTAATTAATGGCTATGTCCTGCGCATCTAATTCGAAACTGGCTTGTTTACTAATGCGCCGGACCTGGCACAGCGCCCAAATTGGCTCCCTCGCCGCTGGGTCGATTAATTAGCAGCTGCTCGGCCGGCCAATCGCATTTATGGGCGGGCGTGCAAATTTAATCGATAGAGTGCCGGCCTTCAGCGTTAGAGTGCGCCACTGTGCTCGCTTGATGGGCTTTGATACTGAGCGTGGCTTGAGTATGCTAGTGAGAATACATGGGCGTCGTCGACCCGCTGATGAGAAGCCGGGTGGCCTGGTCATGGTCCAGGTCAGCAAGTCACTGAGCCGGACCATCGTTGTTCACCCACGCTGACTCACATTCCACACGGTATCCGCATGCGTCAGGAAGACCCGTACATAATCAAAATCGGGCAAGACATGGATGTGGGGCACTGGCGAACCCGCTGTATGACATTTCGCCGATTCGATTGCTGGGTTTGTCTTGTCGAGTTATATTTAAGAGTCAGTCTCTGAACCGATCGAGTCTTGGCCCTTTGCCCTATTCAGACCCAAAATTGAAAGTTGGGCGTAGAGGGCTGAAAGTTGGAACACTAAAACATATTGACAAGTTATCAATGACCTGCAAAGAATTTCCAGATTCGACGCTCCACGCTCGAGATATGGTCTTCTAAAAATCGGCCCGCTTAACTATGGGACCAAAATTTCGATATCGAATTTCTGACTTGCTGATCGGAATTCAGACCTAACAAACGGGGTTTTTGCGTAACTTTTTGAGTAGTTTAAGAATCTTTTACTAAATTTCATTTTTGGAAAAAAAATTTTTTTTCGCCCCCCTATCGTGGGGCATAACTGGTCTGGAACCCCGCCTAGACCGTTCTTTTTATTTCAGATTATTGTAGCGCTATATCTTAGCTACACGCCGGTGTAAAACATTACCGGCTACCGGACGGCAAACACTGAAATATTTGCGTTCAAAAATTAAAAATGCCACATTTTGCATGTTTCACTGTGCCCAAAAATTTTCAACTCCATGTTCCAGCTTACCAATTGGACTTGAATTCTAAAAATTGATGTCTAAGCTGTACTTTTTGAGTAGTTTAAGAATCTTTCATTGAATTCCATTTTTGAAAAAATTTTTTTTCGCCCCACCTATCGGGGGGCATAACTCGTCTGGAACCCCCCTAGACCGTTCTTTTTATTTCAGATTATTGTAGCGCTATATCTTAGCTACACGCTGGTGTAAAACATTACGGGCTGCCGGACGGCAACACTGAAATATTTGCGTTCAAAGATTAAAAATGCCACATTTTGCAAATTTTTGGGCACAGTGAAACATGCAAAATGTGGCATTTTTAATCTTTGAACGCAAATATTTCAATGCTTTCCGTCCGGTAGCCCGTAATATTTTACACCGGCGTGTAGCTAAGATATAGCGCTACAATAATCTGAAATAAAAAGAACGGTCTAGGGGGGGTTCCAAACGAGTTATGCCCCCCGATAGGGTGACGAAAAAAAATTTTTTTTCCAAAAATGAAATTCAATGAAAGTTTCTTAAACTACTCTAAAAGTACAGCTTAGACATCAATTTTTAGCATTCAACTCCAATTAGTAAGCTGAAACATGGAGTTGGAATTTTATGTACCCCAGTGAAACATGCAAAATGTGGCATTTTTAATTTTTGAACGCAAATATTTCAGTGTTTGCCGTCCGGTAGCCCGTAATGTTTTACACCGACGTGTAGCTAAGATATAGCGCTACAATAATCTGAAATAAAAAGAACGGTCTAGGGGGGGTTCCAGACGAATTATGCCCCCCGATAGGGGGGGGGGGCGAAAAAAATTTTTTTTCCAAAAATGAAATTTAGTAAAAGATTCTTAAACTACTCAAAAAGTTACGCAAAAACCCCGTTTGTTAGGTCTGAATTCCGATCAGCAAGTCAGAAATTCGATTTCGAAATTTTGGTCCCATATGTATAGTTAAGCTGGCCGATTTTTAGAAGGCCATATCTCGAGCGTGGAGCGTCGAATCTGGAAATTCTTTGCGGTGGTTACATAACCTATCAAAACGTATTAGTCCTCCAACTTTGAGCCCTCCACGCCAAAGTTTCATTTTTGGGTCTGAATACTGAAACTCGATCGGTTCAGAGACTGGCTCTTAATACAGGAGCTTTTTTGTTTTATAATTTTAAGGGTTCATGGAGCTGTGAGCGCTTATTCGGCAGCATGACACCCGCCCTGATTGCAGTGACGCTCAAAAGAGTCGGGACAGTTGGTGGGGGCTCAAGGCGATCTCCAAAAACTTTGGAATCAAGGAAGACCTACCTTCAGGTTAACAAGTACAACTGGGTGGACTCGACCAGGACTTGATTACCTTCAGGTTAGCCATTACAACTGGGATGGAACTCGGACTAGACAGCCATAGCCAGAGGAGGTGATCACTTATGCGGCAACTGACAACCAAGTATGCCTATGCCTATTGGCTTATGATAAGTTGTACTATTTATTTTACTTTTTAGTTGTCATTGGACGCTGTGTTATTAGCCGGATATTCTCATACTGGTGAAATTAATATCAGGTACATAGATAAACTAGATGCTGGGTCAAGTTTTAAACATAACTATTATGAAACAAGAAATTGGAGGTTTTCCTGCTCATCAAAATTCTCTGCATGATTGTACGAGTCTGAATGACGATGAATACAGTATCCGTGCTTGTCAGACCCCAAATTAATGAACCGCGGTCCCCATAAATAGGGTGATCACTACTTGTGCCGATTAATGTTTTGAGTGTGCACATTTTTGGCCATTTTTTGCTCCAAAAGGGCCACCGTCCTTGGGCTTGTACGAATATTGTTATGTTTATGCTTAATTGATAGCTAATCGTCATATCTACCCATATGCTCGTGGGCAGACATATCCGTCGGCAGACTGGAATGCTACGATTGTTTTAGTAAGTGGCGGTTCCGGGGGAAATCGGCCGATAATCGATGAAGTAAGGCGATATGACGAGCGCGTAATCTGAGATAGCATGCAGTAATTGGTTGTGGATGTGCTGGTGCATAAAACAATAATGTACAAGTCAAAAGTAGTTGTTTGATACCGGATTTGGTCATATTTGTTAAAGATTTACAATTTGGGTGCGCACGTTTTACATTCTTTTGTTCGAGACCAAAAAAACGTATCTAAGGTAAAGCTGAATATAGCATGCAGTAATTAGATGTTGATGTGTAAAATAATAACCAGGATATCGTCAGCAGTCGTTTGATACCACATTCAAAATTCTGTGTTCAAAATTTGAAATTCGAGTGATCTCCCTAACTGAGAACGATCGCAAATTGCCGTCTCCCTGAAGCCATTCCAAAGTGCGGACTAGAATAGGAGTAAATCGAGTACTAGAATTCCCGCCATCTGCTATCCGTTTTAAATTTTCATAATAGGAAATCTAATTGTAAAATTTGGTTTAATTCATGTACAAAGTATTGTATGCTACACTACACTGTATAATATTTTTAGAGTTTAGCTTGAGCACTTCTCCGGCGGGTTAACGTTTGGCTACCGCGGCTACCTTAAAAGGCAACTGGTTCGAGACGAGAATGAGGAAGATGAACAGTATGATGCACAGAAAGAAATATCAATTGTTAATGTCATGAATTTTAGTTTTATGGATTTAGGGTCGGCGAAAAAGCGCTCGAAAGTAGAGGCAGAGGTGATCTTTGAGAGAAAGCCGAAGCTGGTTGTTCCTGTTGAACAGATTATGAGTGGTCGAAACCGCAGTATGTCTTTTGGTTTTAGCTACAGTGTTTGTTAGTGTTAGTAAAACTGAATTATTTTAGCCACCCAAGCTTTCATCTCCAGCGGTCCAAGTATTACACGCCTGAGACCAAGTTAGCCAACGCAAAGGGACCAGCTGGGTACCGGGAAGAGGGTGTGCTGGTGTTCACAATCAGCGAAATGGCGAAACGCCTTCGGGAAAACTGCAGACGCTTTGGCCCTCAATTTGGTAACATTTGAAGATACATTGCTACATGTGATGCTATTTATTTATGTAATATCATAGATACATTCGAACTAACTGCAATGCTAGGACTTTCACCTCAAAGTTGTAAGTATTTGCTCGCATTTACAACTAATTTTAGCATCCAAAACTGCAATATCCAAACAAATCTGACACTCTTTAAGCTAATCTTTCAAAACAGCAATTTTTCAATTCAAAGAATTCTAGCACTCTTTCGGCAAATCTTTTAAAAAACGGCAATTTCTCCTTCCAATCCAAAGAATTCTGGCACTCTTTAGGCAAATTATTCAAAAAGCAGCTTTTCCATCCAAATAATTCTGACACTGTTTCGGCAAATTTTTCAAAAAGCAGCTTTCCCTTCCAAAGAATTCGGGCAATTTTCACGCAAATTTTTCAAAAACCAGCTTTCCCTTCTAATCCAAAGAACTCTGGTACTCTTTAGGCACATCTTTAAAAAGGCACCTTTTCCTTCCAAACAAATCTGACACTCTTTAGGCAAATCTTTCAAAAAGCAGCTTTCTCTTTCAAATAAATCTGGGCACTCTTTAGGCAGACCCTTCAATCAATTTAGGCAAATCCTTCCTTATTACCATATTTTCGCTTAGAAAACCAACAACAACACTGCATTACAATCTGTAGTACACACGTACTGTATCTATGTATATACCGTCTACGCTACGCTCCTACGATGATGTGTCAAGCTGTAGTGTTGTCACGGTTTATTTGCCTGAATGCGCTTGTAATACGCCAATTAAAATAGAGTATGGAGCACGTGTACTCGACTGTACAAACAACAAGTTACCGTTCCATACGAATAGTAAGTGACACAAAAGAGAAAACGTCCCATACAACTAATGATAACTGTTATCTGGTTCACACACAGTACAAAGGTATTACACAGTTTTATAACACACCCGCACATAACACACTCTGTACTACATACCACTTGGCACCCTACCCGCGGATCTTTCCGCATTTGTAGCTCGCTCGCCCGCACACCATCTGGGGGAAATTTGGCGTGGGTAGAGTAGTAGGATGTGAGCCACTTTCAGAGCCTTAGTGTAAACACACAGCCGGTCGGTTATCGCTGTTTTAAAATTTTGCAGAAAAATTACGAGCGTGCTGCTGAGCCACTTTCAGAGCCTTAGTGTAAACACGCAGCTGGTCGGTAATCTCATCGCTGTTTTAACTTAATTGCCCATCGAGAGGTGCGATACGCCGACCGGTGCGATAGGCCGACCGGTGCGATACGCCGACCAGAGAGGTGCGAAACGCCGACTTGATTGACAGGTGCGATACTGCGACTGCAGGTGCGATACGCCGACTGCCAGTACAGTAGGAGGGCGCCAGTTTTGAATGCTTCACTATTGTGGCACACGCCAATATCGGAGTAAAACAAGATATGCCTTGTAAATTTGCATACCACTAACATTAGCTCTGAAATCAGTAACTGTCAGTAAACCCATTACTGCCCAGTGCACATAGTGCGTTAAACGCGATGGCGCACTTCGGCCCTGTGCGGTATGGTTAAAGTAAAAAGGATGCAAACTGTATTGCAACAGATAGCGATCTCCATCCTGGGAGAGTCTACCGGTGGCAACGGCGAAGCAGGAAACACGATGGAACCGAGCATTGGGTGTGCAGTAACTGTCGCCAAATAAGGGATAGAGAGGTGTGACGGAATTCTCTTAACTGTTGGTGTGTTTAGGCAGTAATAAGATACGGTGGCAGTTAAACGTGTCGTTTTTGTAGTAACTGAGCGTGCAAGTAGTAATTTAGGATGACAGACCATGAGCAAAAATACTTGCCGAGGTGTCGCATATTTTAGGCCACCTTATCTCCGACGACAACAAAAAGAGAACCTTCGCCACTGCAGATCAAGGCCGCTGTCACTCATTTTAATGTCTTTAAAACTGGATCTTTTTAAGATACCGCCTGGTTGTTAATAGTAGCAATGTATCGGCGATGACGACCTGACAGGTAGTCGGATAGGAGGCACATTTTTAAAAATGTGCTTGATTTACAGGCCGGAAAACATCGCCTACGGGCACGGTCTAACCCCGATCGGACTACTTAAGGGTCGCCCTCGCCCTCCGAATTCAGTGTCTTTTTGGTGTAGTAGCAGCTCGGTTCAGAGTGTCAGTGCCAGCGTCAGTGACAGCGTCAGTGTGCTGGCCCTCAATAAAAGTGTCTATTCCCCCCGATTCTCTCTCTCGAAACTACAGCTGAGTGTCAGCGTCAGTGTGCTGGCTTCCTTAAAAGTGTCTATTCCCCCCGATTCTCTCTCTCGAAACTACAGCCTCCCATAACAGTTGTACATTCCCCAGATCCCGACTCTCAAACTCACTGGCAAAGTGCAAGCGCTACACAAAGTGGTGACCGCACAGGGAGGACGATTTAGTGTGGGTAAGTAGTGGCGTTTCCTGTTGATTTTTAGCTTATTGAAATTTGTTGTGCCATAGCATTGATATTTTGCGCCGCATGTTCAATGTTCTTGACCGGGTGTATAATAGTTAGATGCTGCGCTAAATTGTGGAGCGGCGAGTAAACGCACTGGTGATTGACTGCCTAAGGGGCTATACAATTAAACTATTAGCAAGGGCTTGGGTGGCCTGAAGTACAAAGGGACTAGGTCACCCCAGGACAGAGTCTACTACACGTAATATAGTACCATTGGTGTCTCGGAAAGTCGGTAAGTTTGAGTGACAAGTAAGGAGAGCTTGCGTACAGCTCTGTGATTGAATAGGCAACTCCGTTATATTGTAACTGATAAATTGTACTGATAAATTGAAGTGCTTGTGGTTGTGGAAGTTGATTAGTTGCCCTGGATAACGAGGAAGACCAGAACGTCTACCCACTAAGGAATCGAGAAAGAGATAGGCAACCCCAGCCTCCGAGAGCAGCTGCTGCCAGACGACGGTCACGTTCACCCCTAGACAGAGCTGGATTGGTTCAGAGGCCACTACCAATAGACAATATGGTCGATGCACAAGTACAAGATTTACAGGCTCGTTTAGAACAAGCCCTGAACCGAATTAACCAAATGGAAGATGACCAGGAACAAATGCAGAACCTGCTAAACCAGGCAATTCAAGTAGGACCCAGGCATACGGTGATGTCCAATGCCAAAGATGTGATTGGTCAGTTTGACGGTGGCCCGACACAAAGATTTTCAGACTATATAGACAAGTTTTCGGCATTCACAACAGCAGCTGGCTGCAATGATGAGGTACGTCACGCAATTCTGCCAAATTTACTTTCAGGCCGTGCCTGGGAATGCTACTATGGACTCACAGAAGAGGAAAGAGGTAACTACGAGCTGCTGATACAGCGTCTGCGGGAACGTTTGGAGCCGGCTGAGTATACAAGAAGATGCATGACTGACCTGGTAGCTATGCGCCAAACAGAGGATGAGTCAGTCGCCGCTTTTATGACAAGACTGAAACAAAGAGGCCGAGCTGCCACAATAGGAGTTGAGCCAGCCCAAAGGGAAGGTATCTTACTTGGGTTGTTTCGAAATGGGTTGCGCCCTACCCTCAAATATTATTACGATATTTCTGGAGGCCCTTGCAACACACTGCAGCAAGCTGAGGCTGTAGCTAGTCGGATTGAGGAAGCTTTGAAAGACAGGGCAGGAGTGCCTTTACCCAATGAAGGGGCATATGCAGGATTTGTAGCAGCCGCCCCAAATTACCCCGGAATGGGAGTTTTGGGAGTTCAGCAAGGTTTTTACGGGGTAGGAAACCCTATGGCTCAGTCCACACAATGGACAAATGGAGAAACCGGAAATTCAATTGCGGCAAACCCCATTCAAGTACTCCCTCCAGGACAAAGGCTGATCGGAAGCCCAGTGGCATCTGGAGTCAACACACAGAACCGGTGGGTCAGTGGTCAAAGTCACCAAGTTCTAATGCCTCAACCTCATCAGTATGTGAATAGTTTAGAGCCACAGAATACCTCGGTCCAACAGTTTCCCTCCTACAGTAGAGGAAGCCAGATGATGCCGACATCATCTAGGCCAGTAAGGGTTAACCTTCAGAACCAAAGAAACATGCCCAGAGGAGGAGGAAACCGCAGTGCGCAACCCAGAAACACATATAATGGACCAGAAAGATGTTACAATTGCAACCGCGCAGGACATTTTGCCAGAGACTGTAGATCTGGCCAATCCCAACCGCCTCAGTTCGGTCAACCCAGACGGAACAGACAGCTTTGGAGTAATCGGCAGCAACCTTTACGGCAGCCTAATGGCCCAGGCATGAATCCTGCCAGACAACCACAGCGGTCGAGAGTCGGAATGGTGACTACAGTACCCAATGAAAATACTTCTAATGAACAAATCGAGGCACTAAGAGAGGAACTGCAAGTTGTTCGTGAGCTGCTGACAGAACCGGACCAGGCACTGCATCCATTTGATGGTAGTCAGGAGACCAACGCCAGCTCAGCCTCTGTTTACATGGTAAGTGAAATGGATCTCCGAACGTCTATACCAGAAACGGATTGGTCAATGCATTATCGACAAGAGAAGGATGAAGCACAGGAAAGGGACTGTCCAGACACTTGGGATTTGGATACGCTGTTTTCGCTTGAGAATATGGCTGTAAAAGAAGAAGAAAAGGAGGAAAATGGGCCAACAACTGGTCCAGTGGGGATATTGACACAGACAGAGAACCAAAAGGGCAAGACAGAAGACTGCGGAGAGTCTACTGATGACTTCTGGGACCAGGGTAGCATGGCCGAAAAGTCATGCTGTATATGAGGACGATTGGTCACCTGAATCCTTACCCTCCGCAATACTTGACGACCCTCCAGAAGACTTTAGCATAGACATGGCAGGAGCAAACTCAGAAGCACAAGCTGCAAAGGAAAGTTCCCAAGAAACTGATTGGTCACTCCCTATTGTTACCAGTTTTGTCCAAGAAGCTATTGACACATGTAGAAACAATGCTCGAAATCATTGGAAATGACTTTGAGGGTGAAACAAGGATGGAAATACCAGCAACCGAGCAGCAAGCCCTAAGACAGCTGAATCAAGAAGTGAGTAAGGCGCAGAAAGTTGGAATTGAGCAGGCTGTCAAGACAGGCATAAAGCTGAAGGCGAGAAGAAAATTGTCCACTTTACATGACCTTTATAGGGGCGCACCAAAGATGATCACTACAATGCAATTGGCACCATCAGCCTGTGTGAGAGTGGCTGTACCAGCTCCTAAGAAATCGATTACTGAAGAGTTATTAAACCCGGAAACTGCTAGACAGGGTGATCAAAGTGATCCAAGTAGTGATACAGTGTTCAGTGATAACCGAATTAATGAATCTGTCACAGTTGAATCAGAGGCCACAACTACTACTCTTACTACAGCCCCCACCCTCACTATAAACGGACCAACTACTACAGTGAATGCCACTTATCAATCTGACTTGTTTAAGGTCGCGATACCAATCATGTTCGAAGCCTACAGCAGTATGTCGCAGGAAAACCCAGCAACCAACACAGAAGACTTTGTGGGACCAGGATGGGTCAACCGCATCTCGGCAAACTACTGCATAATCACCCCCGATTTTTCGGAGGTGGCCAACCGACGCAAGCTGGTGAAAGTCACTTCCATCCTTGTGGAACCCGATGCTGTACCATGCAAGATTCAAACATTAAATGGAGAGGATGATTATGGCCCATTCGCTATGGGGGAGCGATGTCATGTAATGGCAACCAAAGTGTCAATTTCTGGACGACCACTGTATTACGCAGTGCAGATAATTCGAACAACCACAGCCCTCCTTCAACAAATTGTAGCCACAGTGTCAGACAACTTGATGATAGCCCACACACCTACGCCCCTCAGTCGGCCATTACATTCTCACGTTAACATGGAGTCAGAAGATGTCTTCTGTATTACCTCAGTCAGTAATATACAAAACAACACGCAACTAACTCCCCGGTTCAACCCTGAGCTGGGTTTGGCCCCAAACATGCGATGGAGATTTGGCATCCAGGACCAAATCGACTTCACCTGCTGGTTGTATAGGAATAGCACTGGCCGTTCACAATGGAAGATGACTACAGTGAACAGCACCCCGCCTAGAGTCAGAGCAGAGAGAGGATGAAGTTTGATAAGAGGAGGACATCAAATTGCGTGCCTCATAGTGAATGGCCAAAAGAAGGAGTTTAATGTGCTTTCCCAACACACCAATGGGTTTACAAGGGAGGAGGTCGAACAGGCAGATCTTCATTCTCCACTGATGTGCACTGTAGCCAAGTACTCTGGGGGTCGGGAAGATCTGTTGAAGGTATCTGTTTACCCAACACAGGAAATACTGGAACAACCACATAGGTTCGAAGAAAAAGGGCTGTGGATGCCTTTATTGGATCCCAGCAATGCAGCACGCGACAATTATTTCGGTGCGATGGCACCAGAAGAAGCAAAAGCAGACTTGGCTCAGTTTGCCCGTTACATCAATGCTGAAAAGGAACGCTTGGACCAAATCGATATCAACGATGAACAAGCAATCGACCAGCTCCAAGAATTGGAGATGCACGTGGCAAATTTAAAACACACTTTCCAACATTGGGGACGCCAAGCTGACATTCAACAAAAGGTTTGCCAAAATGAGGTACAACCCCTTTGGATGATGGCTGTGGCTACCCAATACCAGAACAGACTACTCAGTTCTTTGGATAGAGAACTGACTGCAGAAAGCAAAAGGGACCTCAAAGGACCCATCCATGTAAAAGTCTTTGGATCAGAAGAGGAGCATTTTCCCGTTGAAGACACTGCAACATTTTTAACCCTTTTTGACAATATGTTAAACCCACCGAAGCTTGGGACGATAGTTCGAGTTGTGGGCATGGAGAATCCACAGTACACTTTGGTTGGTGTGGTGACGGAAACCCAAGAGGGTGAGACGCTAAGAGTGGAGTTAGAACTGAAGAACCTTCTGCATGTTCTTCGTAATGTTCCTGGTGGATTGAGAGCCTGCAATCAGCTAACAATAAATGAGGTGGTACCAGACAGTTCAGTTGAGTTAGTACGCCGACTATACAAAAAGATACCTGATCTGGTTCCCAACGACCAGAGAGGTCCGGGAAGGAACCTTCAGACCTTAATGGGCCCCTGGAGTTCTCCAGTTCCTCAACCCCCCAGTTTTGCTGGACAACGCAACATCATCACCCATCCAGCCTGCAATGGCCTAAACTTTCAACAAAAACAGGCAGTAACCCATTTTATAGATGGGAAACACCCAGTGACGCTGCTCATTGGGCCTGCCGGCAGCGGTAAAGCTGCGACCATTGAAGCTATGTTGCGAATTCATTCAGAGCTACCCCCAACGAATAAGGCCCTGGGGATGGCCCATTCGAACCAGGCCACCCTTAACTTGGCCAATGGATTTCTGCAATTGCAAACCAAACTGCCATTCGCAGGCAATCTGTTTGCCATATTGATAAGCAGTGACGCCCAGACGCCCTTACACAGAAACCACCCACTATCGGTTGATGCTGTGGTGAAAAGAACTTACCGAGCATTGGTCGATGGCAACAATTCTGCCCCCAATTCACCAAAGCTGCCTAGGTCTGGGTGGTTCCTCATAGAGCAATGGGGTAAGCAAGAAGAGTCGATAGCAAGAACTTTGCGGTGGCTCAAAAAGGAGCCCACCAACAAACAAGCCATCGCACAGGCTCGTGCTGACCTGGAGGAGATGCGCCTGGACCAGAAGGCAAAGATGAAGGAAATTACTGGGCATCTCCTAAAGGCAGCACGAGTCGTGTTCGCCACTTTGAACATGATTACGACCCAACAACTGACGAAACACCGATTCACTGGGATCATCTTAGATGAGGCCTCACAATGTTCAGAACAAGAAGCCGTTAAATCTGCTCTGTATATTCACGCCGAAGGCGGAAAAATCTGCCTGGCCGGAGACCTACAACAGATACAACCAACCTCCCAGCTCCAGTTCAACCACCTAAACAACTTTGAAGACCTACTAGTGGTGAAACGGCATGGGATCAGTTTGCTGGAACGACTGCTGGTACAGCAGAACACAGATGTACCAATCACGAAACTCATTCGCATCTACCAAACCAAAATGGAACTTTTGGCCTACATAAATAAAAGTGTCTATGGCGGTTCCTTGATTGGAGACCCAGGAGTAGACTGTATAAAGTCACTTCCACTTCCTTCTGGGAACCTGAAAAGACCACACCTAAAGATGTCGCCAATAACGCTGATCGACGTAAGCAATAGTGAACGGACCTTAGCTGTTAAAACGGGAAGCAAATCCATTATGAATCAAGAGGAGGCCCAAGTACTAACCAACCATGTAATCACGACTCTCCAGCGAACTAACCTGCAGGAAGAGGACCTAATGGTCATAACATATTATTCGGCGCAGGCCATTCTGCTGCACAGTATGCTGCCTCATGGAGTTCGTGTTGGTACAGTCGATTGCTTTCAAGGACAATTGGCCAAGCTTGTTTATGTGTCTGTGAGCCGGACTGGATTCCCGGGAATTGGCTTCGTCAATGATCTAAGACGGTTTAACGTCATGGTTACTAGGGCGAAAGTGCATGTGGTGATAATTGGGGATTTCGCGTGGTTGAAGCAAGCATCACCATTATGGGCAGATTTTCTGGAGTTTACTTCAATGAAACAAGGCATCACACCAGTAACTGCTTCCGTTTTCTATGAACGAAACAAGATGGTCTCTGGGCGCCAGTCCCTGCCAGATCCTGAACAGTTGGAACGAATTGATTATCTACCACTAGAACGTGAGATAGAATCTTCAGATGAAGAACCAGAAGTGCTGCTGATCGACGTGGATGAGGAAGAGAACCAACCTGATGGACCGATCTTAACCACCTTATCTACTGCTACAATAGCTCAAGCCACTGGGGCTGACCTCTATGAGAATCAGGCTGCAGCGTGGCTCCCAGAAGCCAGTGCTGGACCCTCTTACTCTTTCAATGATCAAACCATTCCGCAACTCCAAATCCCTCCGCTATTCCCTCCATTGGACATTGTACCTCTTGGGACAGAAACGCTGCTCGATATGTCAGTGTCAATACCCCCCGTTTCTCATCAAATGGACCCAGTCCCTCCAGGGACAGAACCATGGTTGTGGCCAGTGCAGCAAGCCTCTACTGAATCAGCACCCAGAATAGAAGGTCAAGTAGAGCCTCCACCTGGACAATCTGGCCAAGGAAGAGGAAACTCAATCCTTCAAGATGTGGTGGGAGGCCAATCTAATGCCGCAAGTCAAGGTAAAGGACGTGGACGAGGTAGAGGAAACAGAAAGGTTTCTCAGAAGCAGGTACAACTAAACCCTGAACTTAAAGTAGCCTCTGTAAATACTACCCTATTTAGCTACCCAAGCCAGGGCCCCTCTGAACCAGTGTGGTGCATTTTGAAAATTTGAAACTAGGTAAAGTAATACTAGGTAAAGCTGTCACCTGAAAAACTAGGTAAAGCAGTACTAGGTAAAGTTCTCAGCTAAGAAACTAGGTAAAGTAATACTAGGTAAAGCCCAGAAAAACTAGGTAATACTAGGTAAACCTAAAACGCTCGAAATCAAGTCAATATATTATTTTTGGTTCAATAGAACAATGATGAAGTTAGTGGAGTTAAAATTTACGAAATTTGACACATTTCAAGTAAATATTTCTATTTTATTGATCAAATAAGTCAGAAATTCATTCTCTGGGCCACTGTAATTGTGGGAAAGCCGGAAATTTGAAGGTTTGCTGACTGAAAAAGCCACGTAAAACTGAAAATATCAAACTAGGTAAACTTGTTCTACCTAGAAGTACCTAGTTATGTGGATTTAAAACTAGGTAAAGTAAAACTAGGTAAAATAGAGTAACCAGCAACTAGGTAAAGTAAATCTAGGTACTTTTCCCGAATATTAACTAGGTAATACTAGGTATACCTAGTTACCTAGTTACCTAGATAAAAAGTGCACCACACTGCTCTGAACCTGCAGCAACTGAAACTCATGTAGGAAACACTGATAAATTTCGATTTGGTGAAGGTTGTGAAAGCGGGAATTGTGATAGTTTACCCATTTTAAACTCCATAAACATGTTTGATATGGCATCTGCAACCAACTTAGAGTTACCCGAAACTCAGACCTTACCTAGTACCGATTCGGCTTGCACAGTATCTGAAAACAGCAGTCAGTTATGTGCAGAAACGTACTCGACAGAATCGACCCCTGCCTACAATCTTGGATACCACCATGGAACTGTGATAGCCCAAACTATTCAACAGTTCCAACATCCACCTTTTTACGTTAGGAATCCACCTCCTTATATCCATCCACCCCCTTATCCTGAGCATATGCCACCTAATGCCCAGGCACTCGATTCGGTTCCAAATTCTGAACCAAACGAAGTAACAGATAATCTGACACCCGCATTCGCACAACTCCTGATGACTAGACAACAAAACACAGAATCAGTCACTCAATACTTTGTTCGACTTGTAGAAGCCCAGCAAAGGACGCCGATGGACATTTCAGAGGACCAAAAGAATGAATTGTTACACACTCTCTTCAGGCAGGGAGTACGACCCGAAATTGGTTACCATTTAAACATTGCTGGACCCGAAAACTTGGACGAGGCAAAGTCATACGCTGATAGAATAGAACGAGTCATGTTCCCCCAACAAGACACCGAAAACAGTGAACCAGTTGGATCTTCACAGCAACCCCCAGAACCAAGTCCTAGTAGTTACACCTTCCCCTACAGCTCCCTCTATTTAATGATAGTCTTTTTATTTTGCTTTAGTTTATTACCAACCTGTCTAGCAACTGCCCCAACGATTTGCCAAACACGTACAGCTGGAGCAGTGTACCATCTACCCGCTGAAGTAGCCTGCAACCAACTTGTTCAAAGAACCGATGCACTTGAATTAATACCACAGTGGATGCAATTGTACAGACGAAATCACATTAAGTATCGAACCGAAGCATGGCACTATAAAAAGGTCACACAACAGGTCAAAACTTTCACTTATTTCTTTGGAACACCTCGAGATAAGGGGGCGTGCAAAAATTACGTAATGGTATTTTTGCCCATTTTCGGACCCCCCCTCCCCCCTGATAATCGCCCGTAATAATTTCCTGACCCCCCTCCCCTAATTACGTAATAATTTGGCTACCCCCCCCCCCGAAATTTCAATTTTTTGAAGAGTTAGACCCGAAAATTTTCCGTTCAATTCTATGTAAAATGACGTTCTTATTAAAATAGCATCTGTATACAGTAACAATTGATAGTTATCTTAGTTTTCTTTATTGATGAGCTACAACTACGTACATGTACGTATAGTCTTAGTTTTACATAGATAGAAGCCATCATTGGATGGCGTTTTGTTACTGACGGGGTGACGTATTGTATTGGAAGTGTTTTATACTGGGTTTTAGGGCTGCTTCAATATTGCTTGACTGATAATCGATAGTCATAAACCAGAGTTCGTGCGGGACCCGAAAGGTCAGGGAATTTGGTGTCCAGTCAGGGAAAAAATTGATAGCAGTAGAATCCTCTCTCGCCCAAAGGGCCCTGTCAGAGCTTTACACACCACCCTTTTGAAAATGGGACTTCTGACTTTCCACAACTACTACAACTTAACAGAATGCCGGTTAAATGCGTTTTTCAGAGCAAATTTTTAAAAATTCTGAGCCTTGTTAGAATGTTGTCACTCTGATTGGTCGGGGAAATTTGACTTTGTTCAGCGAATTTTGCTCGGAAAAAGCCGCACGAACCCTGTAAAAGATCGAGTCGATAAGTGTTATACCCTTATATACTCTTATATAAGTACATGTACTACACATCAAAACAATTAAAATTATGGCCACTTTAGTGATTTCTGCACTTTAAAAAATTACGTAATGAAGTCGCCAACCCCCCCTCCCCCCACCGTAATGAATAGTAATCTTTTGGCGAACCCCCCTCCCCCCTCATGCCATTACGTAATTTTTGCACGCCCCCTAAAGAAGAGTTTCAATGGGAATCTCAAGTCGGAAATTTAGAATGTGAGCGGATGAAACGTTGGAGACGCTGCGATCAGGGACAACTACATTTAAATGGGGATATATGGAGCACTAACAACAAGCTTAACTGGTACTACTCAGGTGGAGGGTTTAAATGTTGTGAGTGGCTGGAATTCAAGGTGACTAACTGCTTCTTAACCAAAGCTAATGTGTACAAACGGCATGGGGAAACGAAAATGGAGTCCACTGTAGCCTCAGTTGGACACTGCCACTATGGTGACGGGAAATGCCAATTACAGGACAGTAGCTTCCTACTGTGGGCAATTAACCAAACTGAGCACTGTAATTTTCTCAACTGGGTACAGGTGAAGGGTAGTTCCCTCGGACACCACTGGCTATCAGAAGACAGTAACCTAGCTTTAACTAATGAGGCTAACCGGTGGGCGAGAGATTGTGAGGGTCGGTCAATCCAGCTTTCAGATCAAGGAATTCCATTTCGGCGGATCAACCATCCGAGACCAAAACGAGACACCAGACGTTGGCCAAATTCGAAAAATTGGAAAGACTCCAACTGGCACTGGTATAAAGGTAAATGGCGTAAATATGATTGGAAACTGTTTCAGCGCCTGAATTCTACCGTAGTGGATCCCAAAAGACACACCCTAATACGGTATCGGACTACTACCAAGAATCGAAGGAAGAAGCGACGAATCAGACGACCCCACCTCAGTTTAAAGTGGCATCGTCGCCCCAAACGAATGCCATCTGCACCGAAGCAAACTAGCCAGCGAAATCCAGCTGTCCACCAGCCGGATGATGATTTCCCCCTCTTCAATAAGATACAAACAAAGCTTAAAAGTGTCTATATCCCCGATTTTCTAAAACCCAAAATTTGGAGGTTGCTAAGAACCTCAAGGAGCATACCATCTGAAGAAACCATGCGAGCCGGCGGAGTGGTCCATCTGCCAGAAACCATTCGCCATCTCAACTGCTATTGGAAGCAAGGACATAAACCGACTCAGAGCTCAACTAGAGCAGTTCAGGAATACAGCGAGAGTATGAGCGGTGATGGTATAGTTACCAATGATCAATTCGCCTTCAGCCATGCTTTAGCTTCATCCTGTAAAGCACTAAGAACGATTATTGCAGTCACAAGAGCTAGCCTTACGCAATCACCCACAATGGCTATGTGGTTTTTACTCAATCGGACCAACTTGTATGCCGAAGCAAGCGCTGGACTAGTCGAAGTGTTTCCGTGTGACCCACTCAGAGTACAGGAATACACCTTGTTGCCCATGAATGGCTCAGCTTGTACTAAAGAAATCCCAATCAACTTTAGGACTGAACATGGACTGATGAATACCGGTTATTTAGACCCCCGGACTAACATAGTAAGACACACCAGCGTTCCTGCTGATTGTTCCCTGGTACAAGAGATTCCAGTAGAGCTACATGGTAAGTTAGTGCTATACCATGCCCGTGACGGGAAACTGATACCTGTCCAAAAACCTATACCAATTGAAATTTTCCACCCGAACCTATCACTAACGCTACCAAGCGATGATGTTATCTTCAGGCAAGTGCACATGTATGGATGGTCTGAGTTAGACACGCACATCAGCTTCAATGACCTACTCTCTTCTATGCATCAGCAGAAACAAGTTCTACAAACCCTTGGAATAAACCTCAATGGTTCACCAAAAGAAGAGGCAGGAAAATTAGCCAATAGTATTGTTCAACAGGGGCTATTTGGATTTCTCTCTGGTTATCCCTTCAATTTTAAAGAACTATTTATTTTTGTTGCTGTAATACAGTATAGATAAAAAAAAATGTCCCATCGCTTTTTCGGCCTTCACTCAAACGTTTCGTTCTCAGTCACTTCTTTACCGATTTGGCTCAAATTTTCAGCAAAAATTAACAACATGGTTGGCTAAATATTCTGCAACTTTGGTGCGAAAATTCCAACGGAAAAAATTTTTTTGAACCGAAAAGTGAAAATCATAGTGGTCTGTGTAAATTCAAATTTCCCGCGTAATTACGGCGCTATCGCTTAGATAGTTGCAGGAATGATCGGGCGGACATTTGGTCATAACATATTCAGACGGCAGCCCTCTGGCTTAAGGGGCACTAAAATTGGGGAATTTCAAAAACATGACAAAATGTGACTTTTCTTCGTAAAAACGGTGAAATGACAATTCAGAAGATTTTCCATTTTCTAAAAACACTGTGGAGAAGGTTTCTATGATGTGAAACAGAGTTTAAATATCAGGTTCATTCATTTGTCGAACTTCCTGCTACAATCTGTGTTGATTGACAACTGATTCAGTGCTTTGATTCCAGAATGTACAGATTTCTTAACTATGGGATTTTCGATCATGTTTTTAAAATTCCCCAATTTTAGTGTCCCTTAAGCCAGAGGGCTGCCGTCTGAATATGTTATGACCAAATGTCCGCCCGATAATTGCTGCAACTATCTAAGCGATAGCGCCGTAATTACGCGGGAAATTTGAATTTACACAGACCACTATGATTTTCACTTTCTGGTTCAAAAAAATTTTTTCCTTTGGAATTTTCGCACCAAACTTGCGGAATATTTAGCCAACCATGTTGGTAATTTTTGCTGAAAATTTGAGCCAAATCGGTAAAGAATTGACTGAGAACGAAACGTTTGAGTGAAGGCCGAAAAAGCGATGGGACATTTTTTTTTATCTATACTGTATATGTGTATTGTTACATTATAGTTATGAATGTTATATGTTATGAATTATGAATGAGCGGCCGGCATGAATGACCTGGCGGCTTAGCTCATTGGTCAGAATTTATGAATGAGCGGCCAGCATGAATGACCTGGCGGCTTAGAGCCATTGGCAGTCGTTGGTTGCGCTCATATCTCATTCATCTGTCTAATTATCCCTTAATTGCTTGTAATGGCCGGCGAAGTGCGCAAGCAGCCTAACCATGTGACCTTTACTCATGAGGGGTTCCTGTACCAGGGGCCTGTTGCATAAAAGTTATCAGTCTGATACGAACTACACTGATACAAAACAGAACTGATACATATCAGTTGCATTTACAGCGTTTCATAAAAATAATTTCATTTCAGCGATCTTTTTTCGAATCAGTCCATGCGCTGATAGGTTTTGGCCTAACTGATACGAAATAAATTAGGACCAATCTTCTGCTTTCGATTTATGTGACCAGGAAAAATTCGGTGCAAACAGTCGCTTGCGCCATTTCCCAACGAGAGTGAGACAGGTTTACCTTCCAAAAGCCATCTAACTGTAAAATTAACAGAAATCAATACGAGATACAGTATACAAATGTACTTGGACAACCCGTGAGCGTAAAGGCGGATTCACATATACTTTTCCCACCCGGTTGCACTGACACTTCCAAAATCGTTGCCAACCACTCAATTTAGACAAGTCAAACTGGGAAGGTGCCACCGGGCTGGTTTTAATCAGTCGGTGGCACTTTGTCAGTCCACCGAAGTCTGAGTGAGCGGTTGCGAGTTAGAAAGTGCCCCCGTCTGACAAGCCTACAGTATACCGTGTTTATTCCAATAAGCCAACCGCGGCTTATTTATTTCAGAGTGATGTGGACACGTGGCTTATTAGAGGGCGTTTGATTTTGAGCATCAAAGAAAGTCAAAATCGAAAGGTTTGGGGAGTTATTTTCACCAAAAACTGTGCAGAATAGAAACTCTAAAAGATTTAGTCCTCCTCTTTTCTAAAACGTTAAAATTATGTAGGGTTTCTTTCAGAAGCCCTGATTTTGGTTTAAAGAACTATAACTATACATACGTAGGAGTTTCAGAAACTATGATTAGCGTTTCCAAGTAATTTGAATAGTTTTCAGAAGGCCGAAGGCTTGAAAAGTGTGTCAGAATGCATAATTATACATAATTTAAAAAGTCCTAATTAGGGTTCGAAGTACTAAAGATAGAGTTTTTGAGCGACTTTTAGTTGTCAAACCCGTTTTGAGGCCCAAATAAACGCTGCTGATGAAACCGACTTTTCCACCACAGAGAGAGGGATAGTTGCAGCAAGTTAAAGCTATAAATGCTAAATAATATGTACATGCATACAAGCAGCACTGCTTCTGGATCGTTGTCGCTTCGATCTAGTACAAGTTCCTCATCAAACAAGTCCATTCTTGTGCAAAAGATTGGTTCCTAACCACCTCTCATGACTGATAAAAGTGGACTGATACTGATACGAAATAATTTCCGCTCGTATCAGTGCACCGGTTTTATGCAACGCAATTTTCGTTGGACTGATATTATCAGTCGAATTTGCACTGATACAAAACAGTAATGGACTGATACCACTTGCACTGTTACGAAAAGCTTTATGCAACGCAATACATTAACACTGATTGAAATTGGACTGATATTATCAGACTGATAACTTTTATGCAACGCCCCCCAGGTCGACAAGAGAGCGGCTGATGGAACGACCATCTACTGGAGATGCCAGCAGCGAGGAGACGGATGCAAGGCACGCCTCATCACTCGGGATGGACAGGTCTGTTCTGCCTTTTGCGCTTTTTAACCTAAACAGTGGTAGAACCTGTTGGTTGTTTTTGAAGGGAATAGGCAATCGTAAAAGTTCTGCAATTTAGCTAAAAGGGCGGACACACAGCAAGTGATGATTATATGTTATGAAGAGTTGAGTTTGAATTGAAATCGGTAGTATTAAAATTAGTGTTTTAGATGTTTCCAATCGCTCTCTGGAATGTGCACGAACGGGTGATTCACGGTCTGGCCAGGACTAGGGCCCGACCGGATACAAATTTCTGCCGGATCCGGATCCGGATATGCCCATATCCGGCCGGATCCGGATATCATTAATCAACTTAAATTTTTTTAGAATGCAATAAACCACATATGTACATTTCTTTGTTCTATAACAGTTGATTTAAAACAACACCTAATAATTGTAGTTCAAAGAACGCAAGTTATACTTGTTAAACAACAACATTTCTAAATTTTCGGGCTTCAGAGAGGAGCGATCGCCTTCCGAAATCGTGCCAGCAGTCTTAAATGTTTGCTAGCTAGTAGACCTAATTCGTAGTACTACAAACTACAAACTACATATTTTCGGCGATTATGACGTCATCAAGACTACAAATTAACTAAGACTACATATTATTTTGGCTAACTACAAATTGACTACAAACTACTTTTTCATAATTTGCGAATTTATAGTCAATTTGTAGTCATTTTTTTGGAAATTCTTGTCTTAGTTTTCAAAAAAGATCTCATTGCATTTTTAAAAAAACACCAAATGTTCAGCATTGGAATTAGAAAATAGCAGGAGATACCCATTAGAAAAGGCGATTTTTCACAGAAAAACCAATTAACAGACTTCCGGTTATTATTATTGCAAGGCATTCCCATGACTGATTGTTCATTTGGCAAACAACAGTAATATAAAATTTGTGACCTTTGGTAACCTGACAACAAACTAAGACTACAAATTATTTTCGCGAAAATTTTTAATTGTCATTGCCAACCGAGATCGGGCAGACATGTTAAGTGGGGGGTCGGCGAAATCGGCCGGCATGGTGTGCGTTGGACATCCCTATGGCCCCAAAGTAAAACCCTAAAACAGTTCCGTCCAACTCCCTCTGGGTAGCCTGCAATGGAGCATCCATGGTTCTCTCTGATGGGGCCATTTTCCATAGTAAAACTCCAAACCACCCCTAACGGAAATGGGCGTTTCTCAGGGGGCCGAGTTAGCTGAGACACGTGCTAGCCAGCGTTCGAAAGCTCACATCATGGGCTTTCAGAATCTGTAATAAAATTTATGGTGATTTTTGTTGTATCAAAAATAATCGATCGCAAAATATCGATTGATCACGATTTTATCAGTTTTCAGCATCTGACTAAAGTAGCTACAAAGAAAAATGGGATGACCAAATTGAGGTTTTCTGGTACGCCAAATTCATTGGCGACGCCCATTTACAGCTACGATCACTTGATCAATCGATAATCGATATTCGATCGATTATCGATTTTTTGCTCTGCAGATGACCCAACTACACAGGCTATGATGTTAGTGGTTTTCGGGCACGCTGATTTCAACCACGATGTCGGTTTAGAGCTATCATCGCGTTTTAATTCGATAATCGATATCGATTGATTATCGATTTTTTGCTGTGCAGATAAACAAAACACATAAGCTATAATGTCGGTGGTTTTTGAGCATGCTGATTTCAACCACGATGTCGGTTTAGAGCTATCATCGCGTTTTAATTCGATAATCGATATCGATTGATTATCGATTTTTTGCTGTGCAGATAAACAAAACACATAAGCTATAATGTCGGTGGTTTTTGAGCATGCTGATTTCAACCACGATGTCGGTTTAGAGCTATCATCGCGTTTTAATTCGATAATCGATATCGATTGATTATCGATTTTTTGCTGTGCAGATAAACAAAACACATAAGCTATAATGTCGGTGGTTTTTGAGCATGCTGATTTCAACCACGATGTCGGTTTAGAGCTATCATCGCGTTTTAATTCGATAATCGATATCGATTGATTATCGATTTTTTGCTGTGCAGATAAACAAAACACATAAGCTATAATGTCGGTGGTTTTTGGGCATGCTGATTTCAACCACGATGTCGGTTTAGAGCTATCATCGCGTTTTAATTCGATAATCGATATCGATTGATTATCGATTTTTTGCTCTGCAGATAAACAAAACACATAAGCTATAATGTCAGTGGTTTTCGGGTATGCCGATGTCAACTATTATGTCGGTTTAGAGCAGGGGTTTAGAGGTATCATCGCGTTTTAGTTCGATAATCGATATCGATTGATTATCGATTTTTTTCTGTGCAAATGATCGAACCACACAGGCTATGTTTTTAGTGGTTTTTGGGCATTCCGATTTCAACCATGATGTCGTTTTAGAGCTATCATCACAGTATAGTTCGATTATCAATATCGATTGATTGTCAAGTATCGATTTTTTTGTGGAATAGGTGAAATAATACAACTTCCGCCTTATGCGTTTTCTTCTATTACTTGTTGTAGCTAAGCTGGTGTCCGTTTACCCATAGTGAATGCATCAATCAATATATGGGCATTTTGAATATTCCAACTGTGTTTAGAATAACTGGACTCCAATAGGAAAAAATTAGGCTCGGGAAGTATATCGAAGGGCGCATACATAAAATGGGTTTTGGTGCAGAACACAAAGAGAAAGCAAGACTTCAGAACAATCTATTCTAAAATATTTGGACCATATACTACATGCTCCAAAGCAATCAGAGTTTTGTAGTACATAAAGCGTATGTACAAACTAGAAGGGGCCAGGAGCCTATAACGCTATTCTATATTGATAATCGAACTATACTGCAATGATAGCTCTAAACCGACATAATGGTTGAAATCGGCATGCCTGAAAACCACTAAAAACATAGCCTGTGTGTGTGGTTCGATCATTTGCACAGAAAAAAATCGATAATCAATCGATATTGATAATCGAACTAAACTGCAATGATAGCTCAAAAAATATCATGGTTGAAATCGGCATGCCCGAAAACCACTGATATTATAGCTTATGTGTTTTGTTTATTTGCACAGCAAAAAAATCAATAATCAATCGATATCGATTATCGAATTAAAACGCGATGATAGCTCTAAACCGACATAATGGTTGAAATCGGCATGCCTGAAAACCAGTGAGATTATAGCTTATGTGTTTTGTTTATCTGCACAGCAAAAAATCGATAATCAATCGATATCGATTATCGAATTAAAACGCGATGATAGCTCTAAACCGACATCGTGGTTGAAATCAGCGTGCCCGAAAACCACTAACATCATAGCCTGTGTAGTTGGGTCATCTGCAGAGCAAAAAATCGATAATCGATCGAATATCGATCATCGATTGATCAAGTGATCGTAGCTGTAAATGGGCGTCGCCAATGAATTTGACGTACCAGAAAACCTCAATTTGGTCATCCCATTTTCCTTTGTAGCTACTTTAGACAGATGCTGAAAACTGATAAAATCGTGATCAATCGATATTTTGCGATCGATTATTTTTGATACAACAAAAATCACCATAAATTTTATTGCAGATTCTGAAAGCCCATGATGTGAGCTTTCGAACGCTGGCTAGCACGTGCCTCAACTAACTCGGCCCCCTGAGAAACGCCCATTTCCGTTAGGGGTGTTTTCGAGTTTTACTATGGAAAATGACCCCCATCAGAGAGAACCATGGATGGCCATTGCAGGCTACCCAGAGGGAGTTGGACGGAACTGTTTTAGGGTTTTACTTTGGTGCCATAGGGATGTCCAACGCACACCATGCCGGCCGATTCCGCCGACCCCCCACTTAACATGTCTGCCTGATGGCTGCCTGATTTCGGTTGGCAATGACAATTAAAAAAATACTCCAGTCTCAGTCTTACAGTTCTTATTTGCAGGTGAAGAGAACACGGCTGCATCATGTGGCCACCTTTCTGCATTTTGTTGGCAGAGGTGGTGTCCGAGAAGCAACAGTGCCAGTGCTGTCAAGGGAGGTGTACCTGGGCAATGCACAGAACTCCCCTCCAAAGCGCCTGATTGGTCCTTGGCTGCAGAGGGCGCTGGACTGCAAGGTTGATCGAGAGAACCTAAAAAGCCGGGCAGACAGTGTAAAGCACTTCTACAGCTGGCTGCAACACCATTACTTTGGAGGAGCCCGGTATGACCGGATCATAACGAGCATTCTTCAGGTACCATTTATACACTGTTCGTGTTCCATGCATGAGCTGTATTATTGTCAGGCAATTGCATATCAGGCAGCAGCTGTCTCGTCGTCATTAAAGCGACAAATGTCAAAGCTCAGGCAGCAGTTGGTCAACCCAGCGCTCATCAACAATGTGGGAGAGATTATGCCATTCAAGAGGCACCCAAACTGCGTAGCCAAACTTCAAGACCTCCGCGAGCCACTCCAAAACCCTCAGTTAGCCAGACAACGGTAGTTTGCACTGATTGTTTTCTGCAACTGACTCCTTCAGCCTGTCTGCTGCTCAACTTGAGACTGTGCGTTTTAGACTGACGGGCTTGCCCAGTCACCTGCCGATTTTCAAGCAAAGACCGAAGAGGCCAATATGATCAGAAACATGTTCCACTTCCTTTTTGGGCGGATTTGTGCACTAGTCTGCCTAGAACAGACCCAGAGAGAGGCCGTCAGTGATCGGCAACCTGACATGCACAGAGATGGCAGCCGGTCAGAGACGCACATGATGTGTGCGCTGATTTTTTTATGATAATTTCATATGTCGTTTGTGTGTCATTATCAATTAGGTGTATCCGATATTTCTTTGCTTGAATACTCGTATTGTACGTAATTCTCACTTGGAACACTTTCTCATACCAAAATTTAATTTACTAGGCAAGGACTCAGAGACAAAATTACAATGCATGAGAAATATTATCAAGATACAGTACATCGACAGGAGATTCCTATTTGGGAACGAATGAAAAATACTATGTTCAACATGAAAACTTTCGGCTGTACTTTCTCATTGGACCGATATACTCAGACTTACTCGCATACCCAGATGAACTGATAGAAATATATCGAGACATCGTCAGGAGAGGAAGCCGGAATTACACTTGACAATAATGGTAGCTTGATCTGCGTACATTGTATATCATGCATTCTGTTCTTGGTACAGACGTTAACTACTTCCAAGTGCGTTAGGCTGTATCTACTGTATGTACTACCTCGCTATTGTATAACTTATTTCTTTTCCCTTTGCGTCCTTCTTTTAGTTCTGACATTAACCCTCTTCCGGGGCAGCATAGGCTGTTACTCACAACTCACTGGCCAGCATCTGGTGAGACGTCTGGTGGCGGCTTGCTTTATGTATGTAAACGTTTATTCAGGAAAACCTGAACCCGGACGTAAAACTGCCAAAGCAGGAAAACAACGCCCATTGACTAGACACGCACTGTACTACACTACATCCTACAATAAGTAACGTCTAATGTCAAGCAATGAAACGCACACTACGAATTCAGGCGACTTAACAAATCGGATAAACTCAGCTAGGCTACCAGTAACAATGTGATCTTCTAAAATATTCCAGATCTTAGCAATAGAACACAAAAATGCCTTCGTAGAACGCAGGTGCCTATAGCGAGGTACTAAAACAGCAAGAGAGTGGACACTACGTAGATTACAGCCGTTTCTCATAACTATCTGCCTGTCAGGTAACAGTCTAACACCATGTACATACTTGTAAAACAAAACAACTTGACGTTCAAGCACAAAGCGATTAATCGATTTCCACTTCAACTTATCTAACATTTCGAGGTAGGAAAGATTGTAGCGGTTCAAACTTAATTTTGCGGCATAACACTGGACGCGCTCAATGCGCACACGATCAGCAACGTTCGTAGGATAAGAGACAGCACATGCGTACAAGAGAGATGGCTTCACTACCTGAGTATAGACCGTACGAATAACGTGACAAAAGCGGTGCTTCACTACTCGCCTGAGTGCACCCAGTGCCGACTTGGCAGCTGCAACCTTAGAGGTGGTGTGGGCAGCGAAGCTAAGTCTAGCATCCAGACGCACTCCTAAGTATACTACTTCAGTAGCACTTTCAACTTCTAAGTCACCAATGAGAAGAGGCGGTTCAAATTTCAGATGGTCACAATTAACAGTAGGAGCAACTGAGAAAAACATACACTTTGTCTTTTGAACATTTAGATTCAGACCAAGCTCAGAAAAGGAATCGGCTATTAATTGCACATCCCGCCTAACAGCCATCTCAGATTCACCTGAAGTTACGGGAGCGATGTAAGCCAGATCGTCAGCATATCCGATGAGTCGAGCATTCGGTGACAGTTGTGTGCAGAGAACTGAGTTGATATAGGCCACAAACAGAACTGGAGATAGAATTCCACCTTGCGGGGTGCCACTGAGAACGTGCCGCTCGGTTGACAGTTGACCATCCACCCGCACTTGTTGGGTTCGACCATACAGAAATGACTTCAGTAGCGCAATGAGGAAGTCAGGCACAGCAAAATGGGTCTGAAGACAAGTCAGCAGTCGGGCAAATGGTACGGTGTCAAAAGCCGCAGAAATATCGTAGAAAACACCGCAGACCCTCGTTTTGCCCATTTCCTTGCAGAGTTCAAAACCGTCAACAACAGATTTTTCGAAATAAATCAGTGCGTCCTCTGTAGAGCGGCCTTGCTGGAACCCAAACTGAGCAGAAGCGAGAGTTAGGTAGGGCAGCAAGAGTTTGAGGATATGACGCTCAAACAGCTTTGACAGTACAGGTAGGAGACTGATAGGTCTAAAATCAGCAGGAGTTGTTGCAGAGGATTTTTTCGGCACTGGAACAACAATCGCTCGTTTCCATGCAGTAGGAAACTGGGCAGTGGCAATACAGCGATTGATCAGGGACGCAACTGGCTGCGCTAGATCGAGTGCCGCTTCTCGAATCAGTCTTGCAGGAATATTGTCCGCACCACAAGCTTTGCGAACATCCAGAAGAGACAACTCACTGTACACAACTTCTGCCTCACAGAGCCAGTCTGGTGACAGTTCAGCCGGCGCCGCTGTGATGGGGACTGGACCGTCTAATCTGTTCCACTTTGAGTCGTAATAGCTTGCCAGCGCCTCCGCCTTTTCCTCTGCTTCAGTCACAGTAGTGTTCGACACATTCAGTGGCGGTATTTGTTTCGGGGACCCCTTAGTCAGAGTTCGTATACCATGCCAGAATTTTCTGGGGTCGTGCGCGCAGTCAAACAATGCACTGTAGTATGCCAGCTTTGCTAACCGAACTGCTTTTTCAGCTCTCTTTTTCAGGTGCCGCGCTTTACGAGACAGAGCTACGTTAACGGGAGACCTTTGGGCAGCACGTGATGCGGCATCCTTACGCCGAATAAGTTGCAGCAGAGATTTCGACAACCAAGGCTTTGTTGGATCGACTGTAATAGTCTTTAACGGGACGTGGTCGGTGGCAGCTCTAATAACTGCAGCGTTCAGTTGTTGTACAGCGACGTCTACTGTAGCAGAATCACAGACGACGCTCTCGAGCTCAGCTTCGTGCAAAGTCTGCCGGTAGAGGTCCCAGTTGGCTCTGCTCCACAGCCACACTTTACGAGTGACTCGTACAGGTTTAGGTGCAATAAAAGGTATGTGCACCCAGATCGAGCGATGGTAGGACTCAAGCGGGGCACCAAGACCCCAGGCGGACTGAGACCATCCGGTAGGAACAAGGAAGTGGTCCAGGGCAGTTGCAGAGGCCGGGCGTCCACGCCTAGGTGGCAAAACATGTGTCGGCTCGTTAACAAGTTGAACCAGTCCGTAGGCAGCACAAAAGTCAGAATACTCGGCAGATCTCTGAAGAGCACAAACGTTTGTATCACCAGCTATTAGAAGTCGCTGGCGTTGAGGGCCGAGGTCAACCATAAATTCGGACAGAAGGTCCAAAAAGTCTGAAAGCCTCTGCGCAGGAGGACGATAGACAGATGCGAGCACATACGTAGCACCGGTTCGTGGGCGCACTTCTGCCGCTACAAGTTCAAGTCCAGGCGGGACAGCGCGCTTTAGTTGACGTGGTGCCGCCTCTGATCGAATGTACAGGCCCACTCCTCCGCCATGCAACGTTCGGTCTTTGCGCAGCAATGTATAGCCAGGAATCTCGAATTCACTGCTACACACAGACTTGTCCACTTTGGTTTCCTGTACAGCAAATGCTAGTGGGTTGTAAGCAGGTATGGCAAACGTATCGTCGATCAATAAATTAACCACAGGCATAGTGGTACCTGGCCGGGCCGGGCCGCTGTGAGAGGTCAAAGGGCTGACACACAGTAAATGCAGCACGCAGTAAAGGTGGCAGCAAAGAGCAATAGCCACAGTCAGCAGAAAACACCAGCGTTGATTCATCGATATCTGCCGATTTGAGCCATATTTTCTTAAAATTTCGAACAGGCAGTTGGGACAAGTGGTAAGGCAATTAGTGACGTTAAGAGTTTCCAGCGATTTGGATGATTATGACGAGAACCAAATAAAGAAAGGGTCCGCTCCTGCCGCCAGCAACGGAGCCAACCGTCCGGCACGCGCACAGGCCTCAGACCCTGTCTCTCTAACACAGGCCTCAGACCCTGTCTCTTTAACAGATTAAGTTACGGTGCTGGGAAACCGTTCAATTTCGTTGGAAGAGTTGCAAACACTTGTAGTTGAGATAGAAGGACTGCTCAACGCTCGTCCACTCTTAGCTCTAGACGACTCAATGGATCAGATAATATCACCAGCGCTTTTGTTGGGTGGGAGGGCAGGATGTCTCCCCTCAATGACAACAGACGTTGATCCTGACTACAGACCCCCTCAGACAAAACAGACTCGAAGTCAAAAAATTCGAGATTACTGGGCGCAAACGCAAAAACTGCTGAATCTCTTTTGGAAGCATTGGAAATCGCAGTACCTGTTGGGCCTAAGGGAGGTTCACTCTCGGAATTTAGCCAAGCAAAAAAGAGGGTCAAGCCAACATTCCTGTGGTCGGTGCAGTTGTTTTATTGAGAGATTCCACCCCTCGGGCTACCTGGAGTTTAGCGAGAATTGTCAAATTGTTACACAGTCAGGATGGGGTGTGCCGATCGGCGCAGGTCAGAACGGCTAACGGCAAAATTCTTACTCGGGCTTTCAACTATTAGCGCCGTTAGAAGGGCCGGTAGACGACTGACTATATGGAAGCGTGTACTTACGTTCTAGGCCTTACTCACCTACTGACCGAGTTGTGTATTCGGACCGCTGCATGCCTCCACGGTACCCGGAGTTGCAGCCTCAACAACAACACCCGCCACCGGAACACCACCCTCATGCAATGCAAGTCGACCACAACCCCGCCGACCAAGTACAACCGGTGCAGTACGATTTCGCCCCGAAGAACGGTGGTCGAGTGCGTCAGGAAGCGGCCAGAGGCCGCGGCAGAGCAGGGATGTGAGGTGGGAAAAAAACACCGGAAAAAAACTGTTTTTTTCCGGAAAAAAACCGGTTTTTTTCCTAAGGGTCGGAAAAAACATAAATCGCGGAAAAAAACTCAAGCTAAAAATAGCAAATTTACGTCATTTTTCGTTTAAAAAACGGACTTTTGCTATGTATAATAGGCCATACTTACTCAAAACTGTTAGAAAAACAATAAAAATGACCAAATTTGGCATGAAAAAACAAAAATGCAAACTGCTGTAAGAAAATTTGCATAAAGCGTTGTTTATGGAACCTGTCAGGCACTGTTTCATGCCTGTTTCGTGATTTATATCAATGTAACACGTGTATTTCTGGTCTAACAAGACTGAGGAAGGCGCTAGAAAGCGTTAGGAATCATAAAACCAGCCTAGGATACTCAGAACTTGGGCTGGAGTTTTTTTCCGCGATTTAGGAAAAAAACCGGAAAAAACCGGAAAAAAACTGGAAAAAAACAGGCCGAGGTTTTTTTCGGAAAAATATACAACCCTGCGGCAGAGCTCGCGGCGGACGTCGCGGTTGGGGACGAGGCCAGAATCGTGGCAACGGACTGTTCTGTTGGAATTGCCACACCCCGGGACACAGAAAGCACTACTGCGAGGCCGAAGACCAGCAGAACTTTTACCAGCCACCCAACCGACGTGCTCGTGCTAGAGGCGGACGCAGGAGACCCACTCAGTTTTATCGTGCTTCTCATGTAAAACCGGTTATTCCGCATAGTCTCGACGGCCTTTCGGAACAGGTATTTAAATGCTTGATGGACAGTTTCACCATTTACATTCCGAGCACTGATGTCTGTAGGAGCGGTGACAAGGACTGCACGTTTGAAGTGATCCTCATTTACTGTGGAATAATTGTTGAAGTGACTGTTGCACCACTGTTGAATTTGAGTGCATAAATTAGGAAATTTTCCCTCTTCCTCCTTCACTCGAAATGAAGTAGAATACTAGAGCAACATCTTCATCAGTCTCCTTTCTGATAATATTTTCTTTTGTCATGTGGAATGCACGACGTTGACTGGGAGTGAGTGCTTGTACCATCGAATCAACTTGATCTTTGTCGAATACCTGCTCGACGTTGCACATATGTGACTCATACTGGCAATCAGATGTTAAAATGTTGGATTTGAGTACGCAAAAGCGAATTTTCCTCCTGAGCCACAAGTTGCTGTTTTGTAGAAAGAAATTCAGTTTTTAGGGATGCCAATTCGGCCCAAACAGAACAGACAGTTCAGTACAAACAGCCACCGCCATTCGTTTCGGTTCAGGATCGGACTGAGGGGAGGAACGAGGCACTTTAGCTTTTTCGGCCATGATGAACTGATGAAGAGCAGAAACAGGAAAAAAGCACGCGTTCTAAAAAGTAGGTAGGTATAAAGGCCTGACGCCACACGGTCTCGATTTAGCAGAGAGCGAGGAACGAGCGGCCGCTCGTTGCCCGGCCAGGCAGCACAATCTCTCTCTCTCTAGACACGCCGGTGCTGAATGAGGTGAAAGTTGGCGACGCCAGAGCTGCCATTCAACAACTGCTGAACTGTAAGCAGCTGATGGCTCGTTTGTGTGAAAAGACACTGGAGGTGGCGGCGGGAGCACGGCGTCAGCAGGAGCAGCGATTGCAGTAAACAGGCTTTTATGATCAACTACTCGTTTCATACATGCTTTTGTTTATGTGCTTATTACAGTCAGGCACTTAACGCCGTTTATGGAACCGACACCATATAAGGTGCCAGTACCATATATGGTACTGGTACCTAGGGTAGCGGTACCATATATGGTAGCCCCACATTCGGCGACTGTGGTGGTACCGTATATGGATATACATGTACTAGATTTCTTACCACTCGTATCAAGCGTTGATCTCTATGTAAAGGCGTCCCAGAGGATTCCAAAGATATATAAGAGGAGCAAGAATTTCGACGCCAAGTTAAACAACTCAAGCAAACTTGCCTGCACTGGAAAACCCAGCACACCATCAAAGAAGCCACAGCGAGAGGAGATGAAGCGATGCTCTATTCTCAAGGACAAGCCCTGCATCATCACTATCTGTCTATGCTCAGCAAGGAGGTGTAAGCAGAACTAGCTGCTGAGAAGCCAGATTCACTCCTGGGACATCTGAGAACCAAGGATTATGCCTGGCAGGTAACTAATCGACATCTCCACTTGCACATCACAAACAGCAGTTCATCACTACTAACGCCAATTAAACCCAACACCCGGATTCACCTGCTAAGCAGCAAGGGAACAGGACTTGTAGGAAACTCCCAACGCCCAGTCAGCGATAAGCGAGTAAACATGCAAATCATTGAGATCACAGCATGTGCGACTTGGTTATGTAAACAAAGTTTGTGGCTGTACGCAGTCTCGAATTTATTGATAAATGTCTTTCATTTGCTGTCCATTGTCGGTGAGCAACGATGTCTTGCCGTTGCCAAACGTTCTGAAACAATCTACTTTTAGAATGTACGGCTTAAAGAAAATTTTTTGTGTAACTTAGCCTAAAAAACTAATAATAGAGAAAATTAAAAGCCTGCAGTACGTACCTGTCAATTAACCGCTGAACGGCCTCTCCAACGAGGGCATCGTGATCCGCAACATTGTCCAAATCAGTCAGCTGCAGCATGTATGTGGTACCGGTCATTTTGAACATCTTAACACCATGCTTGAACGCTCCTTCCATTTCGATGTGTCCATCCAAATCGTCCACTGTTCCGCCTCTGACTTGTTGCCTGAATGAGGGACCGGCGATCCACGAATCGGGCCTGTTAAAATTGGCCGTAAACTCTTCGAATACGGGAATAATTCGAATTAAAACTAATTAATTAATTTCGTTTTACACACGACGGTCCGGTACGGAGCACACGGTGCACCTACAAACAAGAATTTGAGAAGAATAATACACCAATCACTAACAGCTTACTCTACTTTACTTTACTTTACCCTTAATCTATCACTTTTTAAGCGCACCGACTAGCATGCGGCTACACTTGGCGCACTGGAGTCCCTTTTTCGATGGTCTGGGTCTGTGCCTTACCTCCGCCATGATCGGGATGCGACCACGATCGAGTACCTGCACAGAGCGGTACACTCCAGTAGTAGTAGTAGAGTCGGTCTACTAACCTTAGTGGGTCGCCTTACCACAGCAGAGCCCCTAGCGCATGTTTTATACATATGTTCATTCTCTGGTGAATTCTGTCTTTTTTGTTGTTTACCCCAAATATATGCAGGCTCTAGTGAATTGGAACATGACTCGTCCTCATGAAATGGTGGCCCCATGCACGTTTTGTAACCAGTCACAAGCCACGTTCCCCTTGCTTGCATGCTGGATCCATACCAAATCTTCCAACCTAAAAATAAAGGAAATTTTGAATTACGCTTCTTTTTTGAAAGAGCCTTAAAAATAGACATAGACCTGTATGGTATGATCCACCTAAGACCGAACCAACACACCAGGATTTTGGAGCAAAGTGGGCACATGAAGGTAGGTGCGCTACTAGGTCACCACGATGCACAGCTCGAAAAGCAAATGGCACCAAATTTCCAAATGCTATTGCGAAGTCAGAGTTTCCAACTCTTGGGGAACCATACGTTGTCATATTCAGCTTTGTACTTTGTATCAAATTCTCATGTCTTATTTGAGCTGCTGCTAAAATGGCAAGCGCTCCACCAAGTGAGTGTCCTGTGCAAGCAACCATGTAAGATGGGTAATCAACGATGGCTGCGTGGAGGACTGGTTCCAGTTTCACCCATAAACGATCAAATGCAGTTTGAAAGTACAGATTTGTTTTCCCTCCAATCGGATGAGGAATGGATGGCTGAAAACTCTTTACAGCTTCCATCACCACCTGCAGCATGCCTTCTGAGCTTCTGAATGATTCTACAATCATGTTCTCCACTTCACTTAGTGCCAGCAGACCCAAACAGTGGTTTCCCAAAATATCGCACTTGACACGTGACACCAGCAAAATTTCAACCATATCTGTATCTTCCCGGAAACATTGAGAAGGTTCGTCCTGTTTTGCAGCTCCAGCAAAGCGAAGTAATTCAAGGGCTAGCGTTTCTGAAGAAGTATATAGGTTATAGGTCATTCCAGTTCCAGAACGCTTGAGCAGTAAACTTATAGTTTATAATATCGAATACGAATGTGGGATGCATTATTCCCAAGTTTAGGTAGGTGCGTTTTGACCATATTTTATCCAACTCAGTGGTTTCTCAGAATTTCTAAAGAAACAGAATTACTAAAAAAAATTTAAGGGAAAGGCCATTTTTGTTTTTGTGCATTTTCTGCAATTGATTCTGAATACGGAAAATTATACGAACAGCTAAACGAGTGCGAAATTTCGCTCATTGCAAGCCAGCCGAATATTTACCAAAAAGGTGGGCCAAACAACGGGCCTTAGTGTTAAGTAATCACCATATACAATCACATGTAACAGGCCATCGGTCAGAACATTTAAACAAACACAAACACTTCACTTTTTGGCTCACCTCAAAACCAGAAATCGGCCAATCCAAACTAGCTCTCTTTGAAATTTGTACTTTTTTGAGCCTGTTATTTCTCCGGCCATTTCAATCGTTTAAATTTCTTCAGAACATAAGTATACAACACGAAAAGTCAGCAACACCTTTGACAAAAATATGCAAACCAAAAATATGCAAAATTTTGATATCAGGATCATTTTGCTTATGACTATTGCATATTGCAATTTTGCAACACTCAACTATTAGTCTTTTTTTTCATATCAACTTGCCGAAAAAACTGATAAATTAGTATGGAAACCCAAGTTCGTATTTCTAATAAGTATAAGTAACTGGCATACCATTTTGCCCAGTCAGAGTGACACCGTGGCTGAGTAGGATCGTGAGAGTGTCTGACTGTTACACAACAGTGTTGACGGGCCTGGCGCTTACTAGATAATCAGTTACCACATAGATAGAGCAACGGTAACACAAACATGCAGACTGATCTGGCATAGCGCAGCGGCGAGCTGGTTAAATAGACGGCCGGCCGGCCGGCCTGCTAGTTAGCACGATCACGTATTAATATGTTTTAAAAATTTCGATACTTTCCCACTGTAGTATTGAGTTGCATCTGTAGTACAAAGTAAAAGACATTGGCACTAAGCCGCTCCTAGCTGTCTCTTCTAAGTCTCAGCAAATAATACTATAGTTACACACTAATTGGAGATGGCTTGCACTGACGCAAGGCAAATTAAGTTTAAGCTGTATTTTTATATTATTCTAGCTGCTTCAGCAGTTGTTGCAATTAGCTGATATCGCTGTATATGCATTGCATAGTAGAAGATGCTTTATACTTATCAGCGTTGTACAATGTAAATAAGCCCGGTAGCATTTATGTGTAATACGTGCTAGATAGCACACGCGATAGTATATCGGATCTTTAGGGCCTGCAAGTTCTGACAGCTCACATCACAACGATCGATCGTTTGTCAGCAGGCGCGTTTGGCTAGGGAGTTGTTGGCTTCGTAACGCTGAAGGAACAGCGTTACTAACGACTGTTTGCTATATATATAGAGAGTGAGTGTTATTTTGTTTCAGTGATACCAGTACAGAAACCGATCTGTATAAAAACTAGCAGGCAATCTACCCTCTAAAAAGTCTCGGGAAAAGCGGTGATGAAGTGCCTATGAATGAGCGGTCCACTGCTGATAGATGTTCTCTGCATGGCTATTTGTAATTATTCTATCTGCCTTTAATAGGCGTCTACTTTTGCTGGTAAAAGTTCAGTAGTCTCTTGTGATTTTGAGGAATGAGCCCAACACGAGTAAAACAAATTACAATTGATCACGATACAGTTTAACCTCTAGTTGGTCAAGTTAATGCGCAAAAGTATACTTTCACCTTTCAACTTTATTCTCTCAACCCACACCGACAGCATGGTTCATACGAGGGGTTGGAGACTCAGGTAAAGAACAGATGTACAATACATAACAGTCAATAAAACTACAGCACTGTTACCAAGTAGGTTTGGACCACCGCGTTAATGGTTAAACAACGCCACCATCACTACCAAGTCAAACCAACATGTCTATATGTGTTTGTGATCTTCCTCACTGCCAAATCCAAATACATCAGGGAATAACTGGACGCCTGCTGTCATTTTCTCTCGAGTCTTCACCCCGCTACGTTGATGAGGAGGCAGAAGACAATAGCGAGGAAGAGGAGGAACTCAATAATGATAAGGCTCCTTCAACGGAAAGCAACAATACCTGCCACTACTGTTGTTTAATACCGGACTTTTCAAATGCGTATGCGTATGCGTATACGCATTCCAATTACAAATGCGTATGAGTTTGCGTATACGCATTGCAAAAACCAATGCGTATTTTGCGTATTGCGTATGCGTAATGCGTAATCTCAGAAACAATCAGAAATTTCTCTGAACAGCTTGTTTGTCTCCACAGTGTGTTGTTTAGGTATCCAATAATCAAATTCCTGCCTTGAAATGAATTGCAACGCAATTTTTTTAGCAAATTTTGGAGATTTTTTACAATTTCAGAAACAAAAATTGCCAAAAATTGCCTGAAAAACAGCACTTTTAGCTGCATTTGAGCCCAAATTTCAAAGGAAATCCGAAGGTGCTGGGTTCGGTTCCCAGCTACGCCCTTGCACATGCCTAACTTTTCACCTTCTTTCTGTTTATCGATTTTTAACGATTTTTAGCCGAAATATTGCGATTTTTAAGCTTTTTTAGTGCTCAGCCCCTCCCTAGAATTTGGGCTCAAACCCCTCCGACCAGCGCCAGACCCCCCAGCCCCCCTCCCGTTATGATGACGGATGATGTTATTATGCCCCCCTCCCCAGGCGGATGACCTGTTACATGTATGGTATGTACTGTATGTGTTTTCAACAGGCAAGAGATTTTATGCGCTTTCCAACAAAAAATCAGGCGAATACTCATTTCCTGAAGAGGTCTAATAGCAATCAAATTTACAATAAACATACGCAGTGGAAGCAAAGCACAAACAGATAGCATGCCCATGCAACACAACTGATGTCTCCCAAAACCGTGTAAACTCTAAATTCACGGTTTTGTCGCACATTTCCTTTACTGTTAAAACTTAGCCTCTTTTTAAATATTAGCAAGCCCAGCTTAGTTAAAGCTTTAAATGCCTCAGAATATTTCTGGTGCCCTCACATCACACTAAAAAGTATGAAGAATGACCAATTGGTAACAATCTGAACTAAATATTTGCAAGACATTCGAAAATGTACGTATCTATTTTTCAGACCCAATACGCATTACGCAAAAATATGCAAACATTTGGCAGAATGCGTAATAATATTGCGTAATGAAATTCAAATGCGTATGCGTATGCGTATACGCATTCTGAAATGCAATGCGTACTTTGCGTAGTGATATGCGTAATGCGTATACGCATGCAACAGTACCTGCCACAACTCAGATAATGAAAGAGCCAGTTGCACTCAGTTAATTCTTGGTTTGGGTTTGATCACTTCAGAGTCAGACTGAATTGATGAGAACTTTGAAGCTCATGCGTAATACCATTATGTAAACCATTAAATTTTTCCTTACTCACATACGGGTTAAGTGAACAAAGTTTTGAAAACATGCGCGGCTCGAAATAGCAGCGATTACTTGACGAAAGAGGTGAATGACTTTGACGATAACGTTTTGAATTGAAGAATTGAAGGGCTGTGGATATTTAGCTCAAGAAGCATTTAACAAGCACTTCCAGTCGCATTCAGCTCCACTGCTATATTTAAACAATTCGTCATGATACCTATGTTTTATGTATATGTTTTAAAACATAAATATGTTTGTTTTTGGAAAACACATATGTTTATGTTTCTCAATATGTTTGCATGTCAAATATGTTTTGTATTTATATGTTTTGAGGCCAATATGTTTCTGGAAACATATACATATTTTTGCTATAGGAATTCATGATTGCAAGACTTTTGGTTGCGGTTTGACAAAAAACTTTTCCAAAATTTGACTTTCACTTAAACTTATTGATTCTGATTATGCTATCTAAATTGTTGCAAACCGTTTTAAACAGGAAATTCAGAGTCTCAACTTTGAATTATCGAAAGTTAAGACAAAATATAAGTGAATAAGCGACTTTTACACAAATATGTTTTATGTTATATGTGTATATTCAATTTATGTAAATATGTGTATATTCAATTTTCAGAAACATATAACTATATGTGTTATTTATATGTTTGATTGGCGAAAAACATATATGCATAGTTATATTAATATGTTTTAAAAATTTCGATATTTTCCCACTGTAGGGGGGAGCTGAGGGTGGGTTGCCCCCGTCAGGCTCTGGCCGCTACCTCTCTCTCTCTCTCTCTCTCTCTCTCTCTCTCTCTCTCTCTCTCTCTCTCTCTCTCTCTCTCTCTCTCTCTCTCTCTCTCTCTCTCTCTCTCTCTCTCTCTCTCTCTCTCTCTCTCTCTCTCTCTCTCTCTCTCTCTCTCTCTCTCTCTCTCTCTCTCTCTCTCTCTCTCTCTCTCTCTCTCTCTCTCTCTCTCTCTCTCTCTCTCTCTCTCTCTCTCTCTCTCTCTCTCTCTCTCTCTCTCTCTCTCTCTCTCTCTCTCTCTCTCTCTCTCTCTCTCTCTCTCTCTCTCTCTCTCTCTCTCTCTCTCTCTCTCTCTCTCTCTCTCTCTCTCTCTCTCTCTCTCTCTCTCTCTCTCTCTCTCTCTCTCTCTCTCTCTCTCTCTCTCTCTCTCTCTCTCTCTCTCTCTCTCTCTCTCTCTCTCTCTCTCTCTCTCTCTCTCTCTCTCTCTCTCTCTCTCTCTCCTAATAGTCATTCTGGTGTGCGCCTCTATCACTCTTCCTGTGTCCCTAGCCTTGACAATTGAACAATTGATAACGTGCGGCTATTTCCAGTAAACCGCATTTGCTGCTACTACCACTACTGTGCCGCCTACTACTCTCGGTTACCTGCGCCGCGCCTACACCACTCGCAACCAATTTCTGAAATTTTTCAACCGATTTATCTAGTTTAACTACGTCCTTCTTCAAATCCTCAATACCTAGTTGGATGATTTCAAAATTACTATTCATTGTTTCTTTCATTGCAGCGGTTTCAGCTGCATTGACTCGGGTCATCACTGTATTGTGGATAAAGCGCAATTATTACAAAACCAGCAATTACAAGTTCTACAACAAATCCTCTCTTTTCACGCTTAATTATCTGCTCTACTTCTCTGCTTGCAGTGCCACCATCTATAGTCTCAGTAGAATCAAAACTCACAAAAATCTCCTCTCTCAATTGTTCCAGCTTACTTTGCAGCTCTTTCTGTTTCAGATTTGCAAATCACTGTGATGAGTCTTCAAGTAGGAGCGAAGTTGCCAATCTTTATACAGTTCCGGCAACAGAACTGCCTCGGCCAGCTTCATGTCCGTTTGCGATTCTGAACTCCGAAACAAAACCACAAGTGACAAATGCAGATGACATGGTCAGCCAAATGACTGGTTTGAACTGCGCGCTTGGTCCGTAGGCAGGCCGCCAACCGATAGAGACGAGAATCGGAAGCGGGACATGGAGAGGATAACAGTCAGTGAATGCCTTTGCAAGAGCACTCAGTGCCCCAGCTTCATGGGCTCTACAAGTGACAAGGAAACACATTGTGAAGTCAGCTGCTGTGATAGAGTTTCTCAATAAGCTCGTTCAGGGTGCTGACACACGCCGAATCCCTGAGCTTGCCCAAAAAATGCGTGTCTGTGATCAGTTTGAAAGGCGTGAATGGCTCACTGAAAGAAAGATAAAGGCCTGGCTGGGAGCAATAAAGAGCAAGAAGTTGAGGCAGAAGACATTTCGAAGGGAGAACACGTTCGCTTTGCAAAAGTTAGCGCCCACTCGGCTGGAAGACACCACCCTCTTCTGCACTCCCACGCACGAAGTAAGGATGGAGTGAAATTAAGGCAGCATGCATTGTCTGCGTCTGTGGTGTATCGGTAGCAACTTTGCCTGCCATGCACCCAGCCTTAGACACATAGTAGGGGTTCGACCCCGGTGATGGCCTCACATGTGGCCCTTTATGGGTTCTTTACTGGTCCGTCCGGTGTACATGTGCGTTGTAATAAACCTTTTTTTAAAATTCATGAAAAGGTCCAAACATCGTAAATTTCTTGCATTAACAAATGGTTTACATAAGAATATTACACAAGCATTGTAGCCCTTCTTGGATGAGCTCCAGGGGCACCATTCGTTTAATTCGGATAAATAGATAATGCACCAGGATAAATTCGGGACACTGCCACTGCAATGACATTGCGTTGTAATAAACCTTTTTTGAAAACTGGTGGATGTACCCAGCGCCAAAGATTTTCGAACAGACTTTAATTATCACCGTTCGTCATCGCTTCTTGACTGCCACTTTTTTGTCCATTTTTTCTCGTTTCGGCATTTACTCACGAGCCCTAGTACTCTCTCTCAAAGCGATCCATCCCTCAGAACATTTTATCACCAACATTCATGTGCAGTGCTGCAGCCAAGCCGTACCGCACCTCACTGACCGATAGTGCGTTGTTGTAGATGAGATCCTTGATGGTGTTGTCAAAATCGATGTGGTAAGAAGGCCAAAAACACCACACGGATGGTGAGAGACAGTCCGCAAGCAAGTTGTTTTCAAAGAACTTCCCAATGCGTTGAGTCTTCCTCCATAGAATTCCTGGTTTATGAATACAACCAATTGTGGTGCACATCGGTAGCAGTTGGTTAGCATGGTGACCGGTATACTGGGTTTGCTTGGCTGATAAGTCGTTTGATGAGTGGCCTTTTCACTGAAGCGCCCAACTTCAAGTCTGTTAAACTATTAAATGCTTGCAATGCTGTCACAGCTCCTAGCTGGCGAGGGTCTCCAATGAGACACAGCTCTGCCTCAGTGGGATGCATTCGCTTCAGGACACTTAGAGCGGCAAACTCTGTACATTGTGTTGACTCGTCAATGATAGTCAGAGTGAACCTTTGAGTTCCAAGCTGTTGACTGAGGGCAACGGCCATGGAGCACTACATGGGCTTCTGATACCAACTTCTGAACTGCTTGTATGGTGGTATTTTTCTCAGCTTCCTGCAGAAGTTTCATGGTTTGTAGTTCTTCAGCTATCAGTTTCTTTGGATCTCTTCTTTGGGCGAATCTGACTAAATCTTGATGACAACTTGCCCAATCCAAGGCCATCCTCCTCACTTCCAGTGAGGTCTTCGGGCCATGTTGGCCTTGGTCCATTGCAAGGTCGTGGAGAATCCGTGAGTAGGGTTCCTCTTTATGCACTGCTGTGAGATCGGTGGATGAAATACGTACGATTATTTTTCCTCTGAATCGCCTCTGAAATCGTTTGTGGCGCTGTTGACCAAACGGGTGATAGCCTTATTGCTGTTAGTCAGGACTAACTCTGCCTTGACCATAGCAGGTTAAGTCAGCATCAGTGAGTACCAGGGCGCTCTGCGTTTTTCCAGTGCCTGGTGGGCCAAAAATGACTGTCAAGGGGGCTGTGTGAAGCACTACTTGATTGACGGCTTCTTTCTGTTTCTCGTAGAGTTGATTGTAGTTTGGTATTCTTGAAAGGTTAGCTTGCAGGGGCCGTATGTAGTCAACATCTTTGCCACTTACTTCAGGTTAGTTAATATTATTGCAATCATGATAGATACTAAGGCGCGTTGACAGCGAGCGAATGTTTAGCTGTGTTGTATTTCCAGAGACTGAGCGGGAGAATTGTATTTAGGACGACAAGCCGACGGCAAAACGGGCACCTACGTGTCACATATTTCTGTCCGCTCTCAACAAAACCAACCTTCCGCTGGAGCGAATCAAGGCTGCTGAATAAAGAATAATTTATTTCAAAACTAGATTTATGTTGCCGCCCAGTTGTAATGATATCAATAGTTTGTTGACAGGTAGTAGGAGGCACATTCTTGCGCGATGTGCTTGATTTAAGGCCGGAAAAGATCGCCTACGGGCACGGCCTAACCCCAGTCAGCGCTACTTAAAGGTCGTCTCAGTTCTCAAATTCAGTTTGTTTCAGTTTTGAAATAAGTAGGTTTTGTAATGGTAATGCGGCTGTATAATGGTTTCAACTTTTGCACAACAGGTGGCAGTATAATCGCATGCAATATTTAAAGGAAAAATCTTTCTGAATTTATCATTCGATATTGAAAAAAAATTCATTGAAATTGAAATTGAAAATTGTTGCGATAAACCGCGATGACCAAATACTTTGAGGCGAGGTAAGTTGTTTGAATCAAAACTGTTGTGGGAATGCGATTTGATTTGTTCCTTTTAGATGTTTTTTGTTGGCGACCTTTCTGGGGTGGCTGTTCACCAACGACTACGCCACCCGGATTGGTCGCAAACATATCGCGACCATCCGAACTGCGGCTCGACCCCAGGGCCAGTCCGATGAGGCCGCTGCGCCCATTGCGATCACGGGCGCAAGCCTATACCATCTAGAAAGGGTGCTCCGGCTGCTGATCGAGCAGTATCGAGAGTGAGTTGACAAATACTTGTATTTACTGTATGTATTCTGAGCTCAGTGCAATTGTTTTTCTCTTTTAAAGGTACCAAGACTTTGAACCGGAGCAACCCTTCGGACTGGTCTTGGCGTTTGAGCCGCAGCGGATCGATACGATCCGCGAAACGATGCAGCTCCGGGCAGAAAGTATTTTAGACCTATCTTTTTCCTATTTTTTACTGATATTGTTTAGCCTGGTGCGTCATGTACCGGTTTAGGGACTGTAATGTCCCTATCCTGGCCGCACTACTGTCCCTCTTCGGACTAGCCAGCGATCTAGTCACTGCGACAGTTAGACGGCTTCGAGCGAACAAACGACCAAACGAATGAGCGAACGAACCCGGAGGAGGGGAGACCTGGTATGTTGTTTACACTAGTTTTGTGCACAGTATATATGTTTGCAGGCCCTAGTCGGTCAGAGTTCGAACCGAATCCGGGACCAGCGACCGCTGCTGAGAGAGCAGCCGGAGCGCGGCGAAAAGTGCTCCGCGAGGACCCTGTTCGCGTGCAACAGCGCGAACAGGAAGAGCAAGGCAAGTTTTTAAATATTTTCCATCAAGCGATTTCATTACAATATTCTTGTTTTAGACCGACTCCTCGCGGAGCAAATTTTCCGGTTGGAGTGTGAGGCCACCTATCTGGAGTCAGGTTAGTTTTTTATTTTATATTCGGGAGAAGTAATTTTTTCTTTGCAGAGGTGGCCAAGACCCAACTGGAGAAGATTGGTCGCGAGGACGAGACGGAGGCTGAGGACTGGTACTTTCGATTTTGGCAGTCTAACTTTTAGTGCATGTATTTTTAGTTTAATCCAATAGCCGCGATACCCTCAGCCGACGTCTCTGTACATAATGTAAATATTTTGTAACCTAATCATTGCATTTTGTGTAAGAAGAAATTGGATATAATGTTTTGCACAGCACAGACATACAGTACGGTAGCAATGCTATGTGGTTGCATTAGAAAAGTTTAAGCAAACTTAAGAGTTTGACTTTCTTCAGTTTAGGGGGCGTGCAAAAATTACGTAATGGTGTTTTTGCCCATTTTCGGACCCCCCCTCCCCCCTGATAATCGCCTGTAATAATTTCCTGACCCCCCTCCCCTAATTACGTAATAATTTGGCTACCCCCCCCCCGAAATTTCAATTTTTTTAAGAGTTAGAGCCGAAAATTTTCCGTTCAATCCTATGTAAAATGACGTTCTTATTAAAATAGCATCTGTATACAGTAACAATTGATAGTTTTCTTAGTTTTCTTTATTGATGAGCTACAACTACGTACATGTACGTATAGTCTTAGTTTTACATAGATAGAAGCCATAATTGGATGGCGTTTTGTTACTGACGGGGTGACGGATTGTATTGGAAGTGTTTTATACTGGGTTTTAGGGCTGCTTCAATATTGCTTGACTGATAATCGATAGTCATAAACCAGAGTTCGTGCGGGACCCGAAAGGTCAGGGAATTTGGTGTCCAGTCAGGGAAAAAATTGATAGCAGTAGAATCCTCTCTCGCCCAAAGGGCCCTGTCAGAGCTTTACACACCACCCTTTTGAAAATGGGACTTCTGACTTTCCACAACTACTACAACTTAACAGAATGCCGGTTAAATGCGTTTTTCAGAGCAAATTTTTAAAAATTTTGAGCCTTGTTAGAATGTTGTCACTCTGATTGGTCGGGGAAATTTGACTTTGTTCAGCGAATTTTGCTCGGAAAAAGCCGCACGAACCTTGTAAAAGATCGAGTCGATAAGTGTTATACCCTTACATACTCTTAATAAGATGTCAAAGGTCACTCTTGCCATTTAGCATTTGAAAAATTGGAAAGCCCTGACGTAAACGGTAGCTACCTTCTCTAATCTAAACGTTCATCTAAGTGAAATCGAGAAAATTTAAGCCCAATGGCTTCAAATCGAGACTACAAGTACGTGTACTACACATCAAAACAATTGAAATTATGGCCACTTTAGTGATTTCTGCACTTTAAAAAATTACGTAATGAAGTCAACAACCCCCCTCCCCCCACCGTAATGAATAGTAATCTTTTGGCGAACCCCCCCTCCCCCCTCATGCCATTACGTAATTTTTGCACGCCCCCTTAGAGAATTCAGCACAAACATAAATTTTTGCGTTACATGCGAATAGTTAGAGCTTTATGGTCTCGATTTTATCGGATGTTGATGTCAATGAACTTGTTTGCTGTCCTATATGCGAATCTCAGAGGCGATTTGTCCGGGGCAATAAAAATTATTGGGGTATGTTGTTTTGAGTCAAGTTCCCGCCAGTGGGTGGCGAACGGTAGCATTCTGTGTGTGACCGTGTGACTGATGTGGCGGCGCCTTTTTAATATCACTTTGAGTTTCTGAGTTAGTGTTCATAAAGTTACTGACGTGAGCGGTTGCTTAAACGCTAGGCCAACGCTGTGTTTAAACTCACTCACTTTCTCTCCCCGCGCACCTGCCTTGCGGTTGGTCCTGTTTTCTCTCTTGCACCGAGTGTGTGTTGTTGGCCAGTATTTTACTGTGAGCTGGCATTGTTGAAGGTTCATTGTGCCTTGGCATAAAGACCTTGTTGTTGTGCGTCGGCTACTGCACCGGGACAAGCTGTAGGACAAGCAGCGCGACAGGAGCAACGGCAGAGGTTGGAACGGCCACAGACGAGAGGCACAAAAACGAAACAGTAGGGCTTAGTAATTGTATGCATGTTGTTTCACTACTTGTTTTACTGTAGCTTATATCTTCCTGCTCATGCGCTGGTATTTGCTGTTGTAGAGCTAAATGAGAGTAAACTCAGTTAGTCAAATCATTATATGTATTGATTTTAGCTGAAGAGTTCGTTAGACTCTATGGAGTGGACCGAACATCGTTGTCACATCGAATGGATGTGATTTGTTATTTAGCTTTCGCGCATTCATACAGTAGCCTAGTCATCTTTTGTTTTTTCTTGCTAAAAACCGGTTTGACCTGGTTGTGCGGCCAGCCCGGACAGCTGGGCAAGGGAGCGGAGTGAGGATTGTGTGGGGGAGTGAGCTGATTTGTGCCGCGGTGAGCAAGCTGTTTGGCAGCAAGTAAAGTGTGTCTGGTGCCACGCTGTACGCGGAATAAAATAAAGGTAACGTGCGAGTGGTGTGGTTTCGAACCTATGTAGATAAGTTGTTTGCCCTTTTTTGTGCTTCGATCTCGGGCCTGTGCAAGCGAGCGCAGACGGTCGGAGAAGAAAGGACGGAAGGAGACACAGAAGGTTTTGTCATGGTGCCACTGTAGCCACTACTCGCGCGTCCAGTCCAGATGCCTTCACACACCAAGATACGCACAAAGGACCGGAAGGAACGCCCTGACCGCAGCACCGAGTCAGTTTAGTTTGCTTTCTTTCCATTTGTTAGAGTGCGTACGTACGTGGTACTCATGAGTGAAGCGCAGGACGATGTGTCAGACTCTAATTTGCCTATCAAGTTAACGCGGCAACGTAGACAGCAATTTGAGCAGCTACGCGAAGGTCTTTCTGCCGATGTTTTGCGCTGGCTGGCCGAGCTAAAAGAGGTTGTTTTGCAAGTAACCACTGCAACCGACGCAGCCGATTTTGCTTTGCAATACGTTGATTTAAAGCAACATTTCGAACAGGCCAGCCAACGCTTTCAGAGTTTGCGAGACCAGTACGAACCAGCAGTGGCCCATTCTGAAATGGACCGAGTGCAATTTCAGCAGTTTAGCGATATTATGCAAATTCAGCTAAAAGAAGGGTTCGACAATCTCGCAATTCTGAAGACGCATGTTGAGGCAGCCTCTCCGGCTACTACCTTTGCACCTGACGCTACGCCAATTTTTTCACCCGTTTTGACTGCTGCTCCTACTTTGGTAGAACCTAAGGCTAGCGTCAGCTCTGCGCCTCTTGCCCCTCCGCCTGCAGCGAATGTGAGCACTACATGTACGCCACTTTTGTCACCCGTTGTGACTGCTGCTCCTACAGGCTCAGAGCCTACGGCTACATGTAGTGCCGGCACTACGCCTTTTTCAATGCCGCCTACGGCTAGTGCAAGCGCAATGCCTTCGGTACTTTTGGACCCTTCGGTCTTAGCGCTCATTAGTGTTTTGCAAACACAGTCTGCGCAGGCGGAGCAGAGACATGCGCAGGTACAGAAAGAAATGGAAAGGCGTCACCAAGAACAAATGACGCTCCTTCGCCAAACGCACGCGACGGCACTGGGTAGAGCTGACGATAGGTTGCGTACAACTTTAGAAGACCTCCAACAATTGACTCGAGAGCAAACCGATAGGCACGTACAGCAGCTCAGACAATATTCGGACGCCGTGCAAGAACTTTCGACTCGGTCTATCAAGGTCGTTTTGCCTGAAACTAATTTGACAGCTGCTACTAGTAGCAGTAGTAACAGCAGCCGGCCTCCGAATACTGTAAAACTGCCTAAACTTGAGTTGAAGCCTTTCAATGGTGATATTTTGTTGTGGCGGGAGTTTTGGGCATCATTTGAACATTCCGTACACAATAACATCACTTTGTCGAGTGCTCAGAAATTTTCGTATCTCAAATCACTCTTGACTGACGTTGCTGCGGAGATGGTTTCTGGTTACCAACTCACCGACCGCAGTTATTTCGAAGTCGTAGACCTCTTGAAAACCCATTTTGGCAACGATTTAGACCTGATCAACGCGCACTACGCTGCGCTCGATTTAGTGCAAAAATTCCCAGACAATTTCGAAGGGTTACAAAAATTCTATTTAGAGGTCGAAAAACACATTAGAGGGCTTTCGCAGCTGGGACCCTCCGACGGTGACGAGAGACATTTGGCGCAAGCGCTTATTAGAAAATTGCCCGAACGACTGCTTAAGGAATTTTCTCTCAAAGCGGTAGGCCAACCGAACCGTCTGCAATGTTTTCGAGATTTTCTGAAAGAACAATTGGAAATTTCTAAATTTGTCAGTCAGTACCTCAGTGAAAAAGTCAGTTCCGCACCGAAAACTAGTCAACCGGCTAAAGGCTCAACTCCTAGTTCTACTGCCCATGCGCTCGTTGCCAGGTCGGCGCAGAAATGCAGTTTTTGTCAGTCGCAACATTACTCTGATCAGTGCAAAACCTACCCAGATGCCAAGTCGCGTGCGGCCTTTGTCAAAGCAAATAATCTTTGTTTTCGCTGTCTACGTGCCAATCACGTGATTAAGAACTGTACGGTTGCAAAGAAAAAAATGCTACCACTGCCAGGCTCTTAATCATAATCGAGCACTTTGCACTCAGAAGTTCGGCAAGTCGGCCGAAACTAAGTCAAAAACTGTTTGGACGCCCAAACAAACTGCTCGAACTTTGGCAACCACCGGCTCTGTGGCTGTTGGTAGCTCGTCCGAATTGGTCGGGACGTTCACTCCCTGTACTCAAACGGTGCCGAATACTACCCAAGTTCCTGTGTTGACTGTTTGCGAACCACAGAAACAGGTTCTTTTGCTTACTGCCCTTGCTACTGTTCGCAATTTAGACACAAACCAGTGCGCTCGAGTTCGTCTGCTCTTAGATTCAGGCAGCCAAAAGACTTTTTTGCGGACTGCTATTCGAAACCAGTTAGGCCTACAGTCGGTGGGCAAAGATGACTTTATGATCGCTGGATTTGCGCAACCGCCGCGAAGTTGCTCGGCCCCGAGGGTGAGATTTGGTCTAGAGACGCGAGATGGAACTTGTTTAGTCGTGTTAGCCACCTTGTGTCCTGAAATCACCCAACCCATAGTGCGCTACCCTTTCGATCATAAAACGCAGAGCGAACTCGAAGCGTATGATTTAGCTGAACCGCTAGTTAGTCAGGCAGAGCAGGCAGTCGTCGATGTGCTTTTAGGAGGGGACTATTTTTTCGAAATTGTCCAAATGAAGCCCCTCCTGAAAATCAATTCGTCTTTGTTTTTGCTCAGCACAGGACTTGGGTATGTTCCTACCGGCACGATTGAGTTTGGACCGCCAACGATGGCGGCTAGTTTGCTGTTGGTCACTAAGCACGCACCTTTGCACAGACCTAGCGAGTCTGACTTAGAGCGTTTGTGGAAGCTAGATTCGATCGGCATAAAGGAGCAGGAAGAGAAACCTGAAGACGAATGGGTACAGGAACAATTTAACAGTACAGTGGTTCTCGATTCAGCGGAAGGTCGCTATCAGGTGTCCTACCCATTTCGCTTCAGGGATCTCCAGTTGCCGGACAATTATTTCATGGCTCTAAGTCGGTTGCGTAGCTTGGTAAACAGGTTACAGTTGTCCCCCGAGCTTCTTTGAAGGTATGATTCAATTTTCAAAGAATACCTCGACCTTGGCATCATCGAGGAAGTTCGGGTGGATGACACGCCTCCTGGCACGGCTAACATACATTACGTACCCCATCATTGCGTGGTGAAGCCTTCGAGTGCCACTACGAAAGTACGTATTGTATACGACGCCAGTTGTAGAGCGTCTAAGGACAGTCGCAGCCTGAATGACGTACTGTATAGTGGACCAGTTGGTGTTGAGGATCTGGCCGGTCTCTTGGTTCGTTTCCGTTTACGCTCCATCGGAGTTATGAGCGATATAGAAAAAGCCTTTTTGCAAATTTCTGTAAATCCAAAACAGCGAGATTTTGTTAGAATTTTGTGGATCAAAAATCTGGACAACCCCGGAACCGAAAGGGCGAACCTCCGCGTTTTTCGCTTCAAACGCGTTAGTTTTGGGCTTGTCTGCAGCCCCTTTCTTTTGAGCGCCACGATCCGACACCACTTGAAACGAACTGATTTGTGCTGTGCGATTTCTCAGCTGTTGTCTGCAAATATTTACGTAGATAATGTGCTCGTCAGCGTCTCTGGTTTGGACGAGGCGCAACGTTTGTACGGTCGGGCTAAACAGTTGTTTGCGCTTGCAGGCATGAACCTGCGCGAATGGACGTCGAATTGTCGTCCTTTTTTAGACTCTGTTCCAGAAGCCGACCGTGCAAACGATGCGTCGGCCAAAGTGCTAGGCCTTATATGGCATTTGCAGACAGACTGCCTAGAAATTGTCGGCGCTTGTAGACAGCCAGATGACAGTCTAACGAAACGGAAATTTCTCTCACTCATTTCTTCGGTTTTTGATCCGCTCGGTTTAGTGTGCCCTTTGCTAACTCAGGCTAAATTGGCAACTCAAGAAATGTGGCGTACACAAATCGGGTGGGACGAACCATTGACTGGCGACCTAGCAGACCTAGCCAGCAAAGCCCTAGAGTCCTTAGAACAAATTTCGGAGCTACGAGTCCCTAGAATTACCGGCCCATTAGAAGCAGGGGATACGGTACAACTCCATTGCTTTACGGATGCGTCTGTCCGTTCGTACTGTGGAGTTGTGTATTTGCGCATTGCTAAATCTGAGACAATTTGTTGCTCGCTAGTTTTCGCAAAAAACCGCATCTCCCCTGTTAAACGGCTGACATTGCCGCGCCTGGAACTTTTAGGAGTTTTGCTGGGTACTCGGGTTCTGAAATTTCTCATTGCTCATTTTCACACCCCCATCCAGCAACTTTATTTGTGGTGTCATTCTGAAGGTGTTTTGAGCTGGCTGCGGTCCGACCGAGTTTTGCCACGTTGGGTGCAAAACCGTGTCACCGAGATAAAGGAATTTTCGCTGTTGCAATTTAAATCGGTACCTGGGAAAGGGAATCCCGCCGACATTCCCACTAAGCCAGACAACTACCCTCTGTTGGCCCAAAGCAGTTTGTGGTGGAAAGGTCCTGAATGGCTGTCTCAACCAGAAAGTCAGTGGCCTAGCAGTAGCAGATTTCCGGATGACTCTCCCCCGGTGGAACCATTTTTGGAATCTGAACTCGCTCCAGAAACGCTAAGAACTCTGACTGCTAGTGAAACCCCATTAGTACCTATCGATTTGGCTCGGTTTTCTAGTCTCACTACACTTTTTAGAACGACCGGATGGGTGTTTCGCGCAATCTCAGTTTGGAAAACTTTGGCTAGCCCAGGAAGAAGGGTCAGTAAACGCCTGAAAAAAGGGGGTCGTCTCGCCATTTTGTCAGGTTCGGAATTGGGACGAGCCCAAGTGTTCTGGGTAAAGTTAGTGCAAAAACAGGCCTTTGCCAGAGAACTCCAAGCGCTGAAGGCGAAAACCAAAACACCCCCCAGCCTAGTGCGGCAATTGGGACTCTTTTTGGATGAACACCAAGTACTGCACTGTAGAGGACGGTTTGTTTATTCGGATTTGTCCTGTAGGGCTAAGGAGCCTGTATTGCTGCCAAAATTTCATCCGTTTACTCGACTTGTAATTGATTCAGCGCACCGTAATTTATTGCACGCAGGTCCAAACTTGGTGCTCTCTCAAATTCGCCTCCAGTTTTGGATTCCTCAGGGGAAGGTGGCTGTTAACTCAGTTTTGCGAGAATGCCGAATTTGCCGCCGACAAGGAGGGAGTTCTTTTCAAACGCCTCCGTACCCCCCTCTACCTGCCTTTCGGATTCAAAAACAACCGCCCTTTCAAACGGTGGGGATTGACTACTTGGGCCCACTGTTTGTACGAAGAGAAACAGAGCGTAGCAAAGTTTGGATTGTTTTGTTGACTTGCGCTATCACTAGAGCTCTTCACCTCGAATTGGTACTGGATTGTACGTGTGACGAGTTTTTAGCCGCCTTCAAACGGTTTGTTGCTCGGAGGGGGACTCCCCAATTGATTTTATCTGATAACGCAACTCAATTCAAACTTGCTGACGCCTCTCTGTACTTTCTCTGGAACGGTAAAGCTCTGAAAACTAGCAAGGTTCAACCGTTTCTGGCTAGTAAAGGAATTCAGTGGAAGTACATCACGGCGATGGCCCCCTGGATGGGGGGCTTTTACGAACGTTTAATTCAGTCCGTGAAGCGCGCCTTGAAGAGAGTGTTGAGTGGTCGTTTAGTCACCCTCTTTGAATTGCAAACTCTGATCATCGAAGTCGAAGGCATTTTAAACTCGCGCCCTTTGCTCTCAGTTGACGAATCTTTAGACCAGGTTTTAACGCCTGCTCATCTTTTAGGCTTGCAGTCTGGTGGGCTACCTTCCGTACAGTATGACTCTGATCCAGAATTTCAGCCTAACAGTACAGCAAAACGCGGTACCCAGAAATTTTTGGATTATTGGAAGTCCTCCCAGCGAGCTCTTAATTACTACTGGCAGGTTTGGCGCACCCAGTATTTGGCAGCCCTTAGAGAAAGCCATGCTCGCAATTTAGCTAAAACTCAGTATGCTGCTAGTCATATTGTACCGAAGGTTGGTACTGTAGTGCTGTTGAAGGACAGTACCCCTCGAGCTCAGTGGAGTTTAGCCAGAATAACTCAGCTAATTTCTAGTACAGACGGCGTGTGTCGGTCTGTTCAAGTGCGCACTCCAACTGGCAAAACGTTACTGAGAGCAGTGAAGTCTCTGGTCCCATTGGAGGGTCCGGTTGACGATCAAACCTAGTTCTTTCTGTGTCATGTTTTAGACCGTACTCGCCCTCACAGCTTACGGTCACTGCCAAGGATGATGGTCGCGGTGGAGAGCATGAACATAGGTCGTCACCCCGTTAGTACTCAGCGGTCTGTACGGTTTGATGATGCCGCCGACCAGAAGCCAATTTACCGATGCAAGAAGTGTTTTCGTGTCGGCAGTCACTTAACCGCTTTCTGCCGTTACGCCGGACGCTCGCGGGCAAGAGGCCACACCAGAGGTGGCGGTAGTAGAGGCGGCTACAGAGGCAGCCGCAGCCAAGGCAGCAACGGAGGAGGCAACCGTGAAGGCGTCAGCACCAGTCGAAGAGGTCGGAGCAAGAGAGGTGGACGTAAGGGCAAGAAGCGCAGTGCCAACAAGGAAGATGACTACGAGCCACCCGTCCCTCCACCCTTCGGCACGATTTTAACTGAGACTGTTATAATTAGGCGCTATGTAAAACGGGGCACTAGCAGACGTGGACGCGGCGGCCGTCGTTTACTGTAGTTGTGTGATCTTTGGAATTTGATGGGCGTTACTTACATACTGTACTGTTGATTGTGTTCCCTTTTTGTTTTTTGTTATGTCACTGTTGTTTCTGGCGGGAGTGTCACATCGAATGGATGTGATTTGTTATTTAGCTTTCGCGCATTCATACAGTAGCCTAGTCATCTTTTGTTTTTTCTTGCTAAAAACCGGTTGGACCTGGTTGTGCGGCCAGCCCGGACAGCTGGGCAAGGGAGCGGAGTGAGGATTGTGTGGGGGAGTGAGCTGATTTGTGCCGCGGTGAGCAAGCTGTTTGGCAGCAAGTAAAGTGTGTCTGGTGCCACGCTGTACGCGGAATAAAATAAACGTAACGTGCGAGTGGTGTGGTTTCGAACCTATGTAGATAAGTTGTTTGCCCTTTTTTGTGCTTCGATCTCGGGCCTGTGCAAGCGAGCGCAGACGGTCGGAGAAGAAAGGACGGAAGGAGACACAGAAGTTTTGTCAATCGTTGCAGCAAGAATGTACCACCCATGGGTTGGTACATTTCTGGGAGACGCGGTGGGTAACGAAAGACGAGAAGGAGGTAGCGGTCGATTTTTTTTCAATGGTCTACCTGCCACCATCGTCGGCGAGCCAGCGTTGAAGAAGCTGGAGTTGAAATTTTCTAAAATAGTGGCGGGACAAAAAAATTTGTATCAGGATGCTCTATACCGGCATGAAATCCATTCCTTCCGATGGCCTTTCGCAACCTCAACTAATTAGCAGACTAGAACGTATAATTGGTAGACTGTGACGAACTAGATGATTACATCTGTTCGATGCAGTGGGATCCGGAAGATTGGAATTTCTTAGCGGATGACTGGTATCCTAACACCGAAGGCTAGTTAGCTGTCAATTTGTCTAGCTTCTTGCAGCCGATGGAAGTTTCAGATCACTTACGTTTAATCGACTCTACTATTAATCGCACTTTCCAGTCTGCTAAATAATTTTGTTTGATTGAAAGAGGACACGTTGGTAAAGCGCAACTTTTGTGGTTGTCTACTCTGGAGACTGCTTCTTCAGTCCGACTCTCATCCACATCATTACCACTTTGGTGCAATCCCAGTGGAAAAAGCCAAATCTGACTTGAGCTATTTTCAATCCTACATTCACAGTGAACGGGATCGGCGCCTTTACCGCATTGAGCAAAACCTGTTGCCAAGTCCCAATCGAGATGAGACGGAGCTAGACACTAAACGCCTGCAACTAAAATTGTCGATTATGGAAATGGAAACCGCGTTATGGAACTGTGGACTCAGCTGGGATTGACCTGGCCACACAAGAACAACCGTTTCACAGCCAGTTCGACCGGTAATGATAACGCTTATTGACACTAAGGTGGCAGTTGACCTACCAACTGGTTGCTGCGTTCTGATCAAAGATCGATCGTCTATAGCCGACATGGGCCTCCACGTAATCGTAGGTGTAATACAGGGTGTCTCAAAAAAATGATCACATTTCTTTTTACTGCCATTTCCGCAAATTTTTACCAAATAGGCTGAAATTTGGACCATAGGTGCCAAAATTCGGGGAATTTTATGTGTTAAAGTTTGGTGCACGAGGCTTGAGTCAATCCCGAGAAATTTCAAAAAAAGTGAAATTTGGTAATTTCAATCGTGAAAGCGGTCAAATCATGATCACATTTCTTTTTCTTGTATCTTTCGTAATTGTTGTCGGAATTGGATGAAATTTGGAGTGTCAACGCAGAAATTCAGGGTAATTCGTGTTTATAAAGTTGACGCATGAACTCCAACGCTATCGTTAGAGTTTAGGCGATAATGAAATGTAATGTTTTTTCGGTGACCGGCTTTCACTATTGAAATTACCAAATTTGCTATGCAGCGTTTTAAAACTTACATCATTAGCTTACAGAACCTAGAATAAAATTTATGGCTATTTTTGTTGTTTAAAAAACAATCGATCCCAAAGTATCGATTGATCAGAATTTTGTCACTATAAATCACTCAACTAAAGATGTTCTGGAGTACTGTTTCTTGACCAAACCAGAGGCCAATTTCTCACCTCACTTGTAATTGACTTGCACTTGACAAAACAAGCAAACTTGATAAATTTTATCAACTTTCGCTTTCTCACCTCTGAAAATCGTCAAGTCAAGTACAAGTCAAGTGGCCAACTTACAAGTGAATGTCAAGTAAATGTCAAGTGTTGAATTTCTCACCTATCAAATTTCTCCACTTGACTTTGAACTTTTTTATCCCACCCAGTTAACCCTCCGTACTCCAGTAAGCTTCGTCCTTATTGTTTCCGTGAGTAGTCAGACGGAATCAGCTGTAAAATGGCCATTCAGCCGCCGAAGACATTGCCAAGTAAACGTCAAGTGTTTATCAAGTTGTTGTCAAGTACAAGTAAACGCTTGTGAGGTGAGAAACTGACATTTACTTGACTTGACTAAGTACTTGACTGTTACTTATTGCATATGTCCTGCCTAAAAACGGCAAAATTTGGTCTCTTATATCATCCAAAAGTTGTGTCATTTAATGAATAAAAAGTGGAAGTTGCACATCATTTTAAACATTTCTACCAGTACAAAAATGAATAATTTGTCCACATTTTGTGTTGATATTTTTTAACATAGATCTTGCGGCATGGTCAAAATCGCTGCAGGATTTTAAACTGAGTTTAAAAGTCGTGTGTTTTTCAATTTCACATTACAGCCTGGTGTTACTACTAATCAAGGTCAAACCTAACGGAATCCCGGTTTGATTGAAATCCCTCCAAATAGCTAAGCCGATGGAGTTGGTAGAAGAGTTGCAGGAGTGCGGCTCACATTTTTGTGCGTTAGTTTCGTTTTTTTGCCTGTTAATACTTCGTTCTGCTTGTCCTGTCATTTAGATCGGAGACAATCTATTGGATGCCAGCCATGCTACATTATTGCATAGTTTACATCTTGGTATAACATTGCTAAATGAAAAAATGGCAGAAGCAGCAGAGCTTGAAGAGGTGCAGGAACAACTTGTGGAAGTGGAAGATGTAGAGGAAACTGCATTTCGCCAAAGAATGGCCAACGTTTTTGGTGAATGGACAGACATGCATGGGCGCAGCCATATCTCTAAAAATGAGTGAACACAGTTTGACTCTGGATAAAAAGCCCAAGCTCAAATACAAGCTAAACTCAACACTTTCTTAACAAAGGTTTGAAAACAGTCAAGCTTTGTTGGCATTTATTCGGAGAATATGTTCATCCTTTTAATACTAAACTGTACGGGGGTCCCTGGTTCATCGCCAAAATGATGAGCTAGCTATTCATGGCTAACAAATATAAATCGCTAAGTCTTCATGAATATGGTTTACTGTTATATTATTAATGTTATCAGTTTCTTCTGTATGTTGCAAGTCCTAAGCAGTTTAATTGAAATAGGTTGAAATTTTTGTGACAAGCACGAAAGTTATAAATTATTTACAGGGTGATTCACATATCCGGCCAGGTTTCGCAAGCCCAGAACTATTATTTAATCGTGGACCGAATCGGCTGATGTTTTTAATATGATGTGTGGACACACTTCGCATTTTAATGTCTGAAATTTCAACAAATTCCATGAACTACATACGTCACTAGTTATGCACTTCAACGTGGTGGTCACTGTTTTCAATCACTTTCTGCAGCCGCTGGTGGTATTCCACCCTCCAGGCTGGTTGGTGGTAGGGAACGACCGGAATTCCGATTCCGATTCCGATCGGAACTGGCAGTTCCGATTCCGAACTCAGAGGTCTCGGAATTTTTCGGAACTTTGGCTAAATTTTTAGGAAATCAAACACCAATTCTATGCGTACTATTGCGTGTCTTCTTTGCTGTGCAATCGACAATCTGCATAGTTTAGTAATCCATACCATAATCTACTGTAATCCCACTAAGTAAAAAATAAAAGAGGGCGAGATATTTTGAAAAATTAGCCTTTAAGAAAGATTTAGAAGCCTTCTGGAGGGTAAAGTAAGCAATAATTAACAGTTTTAGTCCCTTACATGATCTACTGTATTACAGTGTTTCTTATTTTCGCCAGATTTTTTCTTCTTACTCCACTGGAAAGGGGTGTACCAGACCGCACCCCCTGGGTACAGTACTAATATATTCTGTATCACTAAAATGACAAATTTCAATTGAATTACAAACGTTTATGTTAGATAAGAACAGAGAAATTGCGCTAATTACTGGTGTACTAATTAGAAAAGCGGACACTATAAGACATTCTTAACCTTTAGTTTATTAACGCAAAAACGGTTTTCTATACCTACTGTAATCAATGGTCAATCTTTTGGATTTTTTTCAGGTCAGTTTTTCAGTTCAACAGCGATTTTAGTAGGTCCTAATTAGTATTGGGCTACTACTATTCGCACTCTTCTACTGAAAGCGTTGAAAAATTGTTGTTTTTAAAGTATAATTTACGCGCTTTGAATTTTACCTATTGATGGTTGGCGATTTTAATGCATTGTTATCGTTTGACATGATGATTTGTACTGGATGTTTGCATGGAATTGTAAAGGATGGTTGCGTAAACACTGTTTCTTTGCCAAAAACAGGTTATGCCAAAATTATAAGCCGATTTTCAAAAAAGTTCCGATTCCGAAAAATTCCGATTCGGAACTGTACTTGAGTTCCGATTCCGATTCCGATTCCGATCGGACCCAAAAATCCGGTTCCGGTCGTTCCCTAGTTGGTGGACGCTTTTCCGAATCTTGTTGGACAGACTGCCCTCTTCGATCAGCCAAATATGCCACCAGCGGATGCTGGTATCTCTTGGAGGCTCGCGTTCTATCCCAATTTGCAGGCGGAACAATCTCAGTGCTTTTGGTCCACTCAAACTGCACAGCGCATTTTGCACGTTCCTTCACCGAAAAAACTATCACAACTGCTAAAAATGTCGGTTTGTGTTGAGAAGTGAATAAAGCGTCAACCCACTATGGTTTAAGAATATTTTCAACACTCAAACACTAGCCTAATAGCGCACAAGCCAAATATGTATATCGAGGGCCAATGTTGGAAATTTCAGTCTGCGGTAGAATTGCCCGTTTTCAGGCATTTCGCGATGAAATAAGCTGAAATCTTAACAGTAAAATGCGAAGTATATCCATATGCCATGCCCAAAAATCAGCGGATTCGGTCCACAAACAAAAAAGTTCTGAGCTTGCGAAACCCGGCGGGATATGTGAATCACCCTATACAGTTTAGTAACAATTTATATGAACAATCATATTAGCAATAGCACATAGGACTATAGGGAAACTGATCGAAACGAAACTTTACTCAGTACATTTCGAGAATCTATGTTGTAACAAAAACTCTGTATTATTACATATCCTCACTATCAGAAATAAAGTCACTTTCTAGAGACGCAAAACCGCTGGTGTCACTGTCAGAATGTTCCATGACGTTTACTTGACAATGCCTTCGGCGGCTGAATGGCCATTTTACAGCAGATTCCGTCTGACTACTCAGGGAAACAATAAGGATGACGCTTACTGGAGTACGTAGGGTTAACTGGGTGGGATACAACAGTAGAATTGTTAAGTTTACTCTGTTAAAAGGAAACATTTACAAATCGGCATGACATTATGTTGAACAGTTTAAGGCTCGTATACTGTTGTTTAATAACGGATTTTTCAAATGCGTATGCGTATGTCTGAGTCTGAGAGTGGTATCCCCCAGAGAACGGTACATTTCCGTAAGGGGTGTTTTCAACTTTTACAATGTAAAAAGGTCAGACCGGAGCAAAACATGGAATGCCATAGCTTGCTACCCAGAGGGAGTTGCGCGGAACTGGTTTAGGGTTTTAGTTTGGGGCCATAAGGATGTCCAACGCACACCATGCTGGCCGATTGCGCGGACGCGCCACTTAACATGTCTTCACGATCTCGGTTGGCAATTACAATTTGGCGATCTATTGTTACGAAGCTGCGATCCTTCGTTCGCTTTCCTGTAACTCGAAAATTTCATTTGTCACACTGTTTATATCCATGCTAGACATAATGTGTAACATACTTATGTAAACGGTATGGTGTTTTTATTCGATGCTCAGCATGCGACTCAATGAACTCGTTTCTTCCCACGAGCCTTGCAACGACATCGCTTCTCGGTTGCGCCTGGTCAATCGCCGTTTTCCCGAAATTTTGTTGCAACAACTACAGTACTACTCCACGGTCTCTAACAAACAGTCACACTAAACTTTGTTGCAGCAACTACTGTTCTTAATCCCTAGGAAACAATCACACAAACTTTGTACTGCTACAGGTATGTCTTTTCTCGGCAACCTGTCAACGATCGGCTCCCTGCTACGTGTCAAGTGTAAGAAGAGCGTGGAACTGTTCCCATGTGCTTTGTGTGACAGAAGATTCTGCCTATCTTGTCTTGGGCACCGAAAATATCGAAATTTTTAAACATATTTATATAACTACAATATACATATATGTTTATGTTTCTGAAAATCGAATATGCGCATATTTTTAAACATAAAACATATTTGTATAAAAGTCGCTTATTCAGTTATATTTTGTCTTAATTTTCGATAATTCAAACATGAGATTCTGAATTTACTGTTCAAAACGGTTTCAAACTATTTAGATAGCGTACTCAGATTCAATAAGTTTAAGCTGTCAATTTAATTTTTATTTTTGTTTTACTACCAAGGAGCTCCGATTTTACTAATTTTTGTTTTATTAATGCGTTTAGTAATTTTACTACGATTTTACTAGTCATAAAGTGGAATTTCGCATCAATGGTGCCAAAGATTAAAATTGATGTTGGTCTGAATAGTCTAAATTTGATCATGACAGTCAGGCACTTTATATATGCCGGTACCATATATGGTGTCGTTACCATTAACGACGTTAAGTGCCTGACTGCATAATACAAAGTTTAGAGAAAAAAATGTGTGAAATTTGACCAACAAAAGCTGATCCACACAGATTTTATTCCAAAATTGATCAAGATTTTGGTTGGAATTCATCAAAAACTAGTAAAATAGTAGTAAAATTCCCATTTTACTATTGACAGCCTTTGGTAATTTTATTTTTACTTTAGTATTGGCTCTTTTTTACTCCTTTACTCTACTACTCTTTTACTTTTTATTATTATTTTGCTACTAGTAAAATAGCACTAGTTTTACTAATTTTTGTTTCACTACACTATAGTTAAATGACATGACAATGAAATGTACATGCCATGAACATCAGTTTACAGAAGGCCGTTACACACGTGGTAATGAACGAATCGTGTTAGTGCTAACCATTTGGAATCAGATACTAAATGTAGCCTATTAAGACAGTATTAATCCGATTGTCCTTTTTTCGGGGCTGAGGTTGTTTCCTCATGCCTTTCCTTGACTTCTGTAGGGCCATGGCCTGGGCTTCTTGATAAACCTGGTCGATGAACTGTAAAAAGTCCACCATGTTGGGCAGCACAATTTCTACCAGCACCCTAAAGCCAAGGCGGTAAGTTTGCTGGCCTTTACTAGAAAAGACACCTGTTGCACACTTCTGGCCCTGCCTCTCTATTCTTAATTGGTGCGGGTTGAGGCGTAGCATCACCCACCTATCCTAGCCGTCACTCGGCAGGACGTAGCCCATGCGCATGCCGTGCTGCAGGGCGTGGTCTGTGTAGCGCCTAAGGAACAACGCCAGCCGTCTTATTCCGCCTGCGTTTATGGTGATCTTGTTGGGGTCTAAAGCCAGAAAATGTATATACGAATACACTCAAACGCAACGGGTACTTACCGGGTTCTTGCAAAAACTGGGTGTTCTTAATGTGGGTGAACAGTTGCCCCCGGAAGATCGATGAGAAGGAGAATATCGCATTGACCATTGAGGTTATAGTCATGGTTGCAGTTCGATTAACGAATAATTCCATGTTGTAAAAACGGTCTATATATATATAGTGGTTAATGTTTATGTAAAAGGGTTGATGAGGCTGGTGAAAATGTTAATTAATACAAACAAAATGACATACGCTATTGAATTGAGGTTCGCCCCTTCATCTTGACTCAATTCAATCACCTAACAGTGGGACTCATCAGAAGATACTCTTAGGTCACCTTTGTCAAGATGAGTACTACTGTATAAGCGCAAAATCGAACCACTTACGCCACTCTCTTCCCATTCGTCACCTCCATTTTCCTTTCTTGGCCGCTTGGTTGCTGGCTTATATCTGCCATGCTGTCTAAAACATTCAATCTATGAAGCAAGAAAGAAGTGAGTATCTTTGACTGGGATACCCAGCCTAAGGCAGACTGAAAGAAAGCACGGAGCAAAATAAGGCACTGACCGCGTCCACTATAACACAGGAGTCGCAGCAGTCAAGTCCTAAAAGAGACTGATATGGATCGACCTCTGACTGCTGGCTCCCAGAATCCGGTTTTTGGTCTGACTCGAGTGCCGTCACCTGCCAGCTAAACAGCATCTTGCAACAAAGACAAACCTACAGTATATCCTGAAAGCGCGAGTTTTAAAATAAAAAAGATTCAGAGCTCTCAGAGTTTTCAGAGCGTGATTGTGCACCGTTTTCCACACACAATCACGGCTTGCGTATGCGGCTGTTTGTTAGCCATAAATGTGATTGGAAAATAAAAGTGCCAAAAAGTGATTGGCCAGTCACATGTCAATCACGCTTTCTTTTCAGTCTATGCGCTGAGGAAAAGACTGTGGAATTGTCGACTTTATTTCTTCACTCCCCGCCCAAACAACTACTTCACCCTCGCTTTCTTTTCTTTTTGCTTGCTGCTCTGTTAGCTAGCTAGAATTCGGTATGTTTCTATTGAATCTCTTCACTTACCTCCCATTATTTTACTTTCCGTTTGGTTGCTGCTCTGTTAACTCGAAAAATTAGGTGTCCTTCTCTTGATTTTCTTCACCTGCCTACCATACAACAAACAAACAAACAAACAAACAGGATATGGCCTGGCCGTTTGTCTGTCAAGTTGTGTTGGACAAGCCCTAACCTGTTACAGATAGATCGTCGGTAGTTGGTCGTGTATACGAATACCCTGTCAAGCAAAAAAATTCTATACTTAGATCGTTGAGCATAATATGTAACGCTATTATGTAAACGTCAATATCCTTGCGTTAAATACCCAGCAATTCCTACGGTCTCCTATCATAACCACCTCAACTGCTAATTGCGTTAATCAGTTCTGCAGTTGACACCTCACAACTCGGACGTAACAGTTGACGAAATTCAACCCACCAGCGAACAAGAACAAGAAGCCCCACCAGCGGAAAGTGACAGAGGCTATGGATCGAACAAAGACCGCCGAGAAGAGAGAGGAGCAAACAGACAGGCGCACACTTACAGAGTTTATTAAACGAACGAGAAGCAAAGTACAACGGCCTCTGCCCTGGACGGGGTCGGAGGGATTAACTGACTTATAACCGGTTATCAGAACGCTGTTGTCTACTGTATAAACTTGACGCACACAAACTACATTACATTCATGATTCAATAAATAAATGATTCATTTATTTTTATGTACGTATGTACTGAACTCTGACACTCCTCCTTGGAGTATGTGTGCGAAGATTACATATTACGGCTCAGCACAAAAAGAAACAAAAACAACTTAATTTTAACTCGTTCGTTCCCAAACCCTCCAGTCATGTGCGTGTAGAAGCTGTTACTGTCAGATACCATGATTCTCATTTTAACTCTGCTCAACAATCTACCGGTTACCGTTCTAATCTGTACTTGGGTGATCGTGTGTCTGCTTTTGATCGGTTGGGTTGTTACCCACGTTTCACTAACTACCGTCGCTGTGTCGCGCTCCGGTCTTTCTTGGTGGCCAGAGTGTCAAATAGGATTTGACGTTGTTGGTCAATTATTGTTATTTGAGTTTGCCGCAAATTCTAACACTGTATCGTGTCGGTTCTTGTTCGTGTTGGGTCCCATTGACCCATTTTGTGTTGAATTTTGGTTTTTGCGCTAGTGATTAAACGAGATAACTGACGAGGTGGAGAGCGGTCGTGTGTTTAGTTCTGGAGTAGCAGTCGGGTCTGGCGTGTCGGTGGAAGCGACGGTACAGCCGCACTGGTAGTAAGAAGTCGCGCAGCCACACAGCGCGTTAGAAACTACGTAAATTCAGTCTCACTTTCTTGGAAAAGTTTGTCTCCTGCGCCCTGTAGTCTATTGTATGTATATTACGCGTATTATTGGTGCGACTTGCAGGTTTAGATAACATGGTTAGTCACATCCAAACGTTCTTTGCTTTAGAAAAATGATGACGATCTGTTTGGAAACATCCGGACATGAGGCGAAATGGCAGTAGTTGCTTCTTAGGTGGATTACCAAACGGACCTTTCTGGCGACCGGCGACCGGCGACTTACAAAGGTCGCACACAAAATTCTTCTCTTATTGATGTTGACAGCTTACTGAAGTCTGATGAAGTTTATGATCACTCTACCGACCCGAAGGATGACAGAGTGTGCGGTCAGATGAAACAGCAGAACGCAACGATTCTTTAAACTCAGGATCTGTGGCATCCTTAGATGACAAATAACATTTGGAAATGTGACTAGCCATTTAATTTTAAAATGTGGGCGGCTGAGTTATCTTCATTACGTTAGGTCGGTTATGTTTGCTTAACCGCGAACATCGCGCTTTGGACAAACATTACAGCTTTTGCGATAAGGCACTGTACTGGAGACATTGCTTGTAGCACAGCGCATTCTGATTGTGCTGGATGGCTTTGACGAATATGACAAAAATGGTAAATTGTTTCAAAGTTCTGCAAAAAATAATTATCTAGTATTTTCTGTTTATTATTAAACATTGCTTTTTTTGTTTTTTTTGCGGGCCACGGTTTCGTTCTGTTAGCAGAGCCTATCTGTCTCATGGTGAACAATCCAAACTGCAAGCGGCCGGGAGCCCAGTTTCGAGTGCTTACGATTATCTGCGTTCCGGGTGGAGAAGTCGAACTTTGATTTGGTCCTGGGCGGATCGTTTTGCCGAGCCGTTGGCCCAGTGTACTTGCATTGGGGGCGACCTTATTAGCTAGGGATTTATTTCGTTTAACCGGCACCAGTTGTGGGCCAGCTTGACCATGTACAATGAGTGGCCGATAGAAGGCCAATTACATTGTATAGCGTAGCCAGGTCCACTAACCCCTTTGTTGCTGCAGAATAAGGTGGTTTGTGCAAAGTTGAGGGTGTTACAGTGCGATTGCGAGAACCTGAAGGAAGCCTTGGGTCACGTGGACGGTCAGAGAGCAGGATGTTGCAGTCGTTGACGGAGGTGGAGCGAGAAAGTGCGAGAAATCTTGACAGTAAAATGCGAAGTATATCCATATGCCATGCCCAAAAATCAGCGGATTCGGTCCACGAACAAAAAAGTTCTGAGCTTGCGAAACCCGGCGGGATATGTGAATCACCCTATATATCTTACAGTTTAGTAACAATTTATATGAACAATCATATATTAGCAATAGCACATAGGACTATAGGGAAACTGATCGAAACGAAACTTTGCTCAGTACATTTCGAGAATCTATGTTGTAACAAAAACTCTGTATTATTACATATCCTCACTATCAGAAATAAAGTCACTTTCTAGAGACGCAAAACCGCTGGTGTCACTGTCAGAATGTTCCATGACGTTTACTTGACAATGCCTTCGGCGGCTGAATGGCCATTTTACAGCAGATTCCGTCTGACTACTCAGGGAAACAGTAAGGACGACGCTTACTGGAGTACGGAGGGTTAACTGGGTGGGATACAACAGTAGAATTGTTAAGTTTACTCTGTTAAAGGGAAACATTTACAAATCGGCATGGCATTATGTTGAACAGCTTAAGGCTCGTATACTGTTGTTTAATACCGTATTTTTCAAATGCGTATGCATATGTCTGAGTCTGACTGAGGTAGCCCCCAGAGAACGGTACATTTCCGTAAGTGGTGTTTTCAACTTTTACTATTTAAAAAGGTCAGATCGGAGCAAACCATGGAATGCCATAGCTGGCTACCCAGAGGGAGTTGCGCGGAACTGGTTTAGGGTTTTAGTTTGGGGCCATAAGGATGTCCAACGCACTACTGTTGCTAAGTAAATTTATTTGAAATATAATTTAATTATAATTTACTTACCAAACAATTTACTTGTATTAGTAAATTCCTAAAAAAATAAAATTAAAATTATACTTCTAATTTACTTAAGGCAGAAATTCACTTTTAATTTAATTAAAATTATAATTTACTTACCAAACAATTTACTTGTATTAGTAAATTTCTAAATAATATAATTAAAATTATAATTATAATTAACTTAGCAACAGTACAACGCACACCATGCTGGCCGATTGCGCAGACGCGCAACATGTCTTCACGATCTCGGTTGGCAATTTGGCGATCTATTGTTACGAAGCTGCGATCCTTCGTTCGCTTTCCTGTAACTCGAAAATTTCATTTGTCACACTGTTTATATCCATGTTAAACATAATGTGTAACATACTTATGTAAATGGTATGGTGTTTACATGCATGTTCATGTTTCTGAAAATCGAATATGCACATATTTTTAAACATAAAACATGTTTGTTTAAAAGTCGCTTATTCACTTATATTTTGTCTTAATTTTCGATAATTCAAACATGAGATTCTGAATTTCCGGTTCAAAACGGTTTGAAACTATTTAGATAGCGTACTCAGATTCAATAAGTTTAAGCTGTCAATCTAATTTTTATTTTTGTTTTACTACCAAGGAGCTCCGTTTTTACTAATTTTTGTTTTACTAATGCTTTTAGTAATTTTACTACTATTTTACTACGATTTTACTAGTCATAAAGTGGAATTTCGCATCAGTGGTGCCAAAGATTAAAATTGATGTTGGTCTAAATAGTCTAAATTTGATCATGACAGTCAGGCACTTAACGCCGTTCATGGTACCGACACAATACATGGTGCCGGTACCATATATGGTGTCGTTACCATTAACGACGTTATGTGCCTGACTGCATAATGCAAAGTTTAGAGAAAAAAATGTGTGAAATTTGACCAACAAAAGCTGATCCACACAGATTTTATTGCAAAATTGATCAAGATTTTGGTTGGAATTCATCAAAAACTAGTAAAATAGTAGTAAAATTCCCATTTTACTATTGACAGCCTTTGGTAATTTTATTTTTACTTTAGTATTGGCTCTTTTTTACTCCTTTACTCTACTACTCTTTTACTTTTTATTATTATTTTGCTACTAGTAAAATAGCACTAGTTTTACTAATTTTTGTTTCACTACACTATAGTTAAATGACATGACAATGAAATGTACATGCCATGAACATCAGTTTACAGAAGGCCGTTACACACGTGGTAATGAACGAATCGTGTTAGTGCTAACCATTTGGAATCAGATACTAAATGTAGCCTATTAAGACAGTATTAATCCGATTGTCCTTTTTTCGGGGCTGAGGTTGTTTCCTCATGCCTTTCCTTGACTTCTGTAGGGCCATGGCCTGGGCTTCTTGATAAACCTGGTCGATGAACTGTAAAAAGTCCACCATGTTGGGCAGCACAATTTCTACCAGCACCCTAAAGCCAAGGCGGTAAGTTTGCTGGCCTTTACTAGAAAAGACACCTGTTGCACACTTCTGGCCCTGCCTCTCTATTCTTAATTGGTGCGGGTTGAGGCGTAGCATCACCCACCTATCCTAGCCGTCACTCGGCAGGACGTAGCCCATGCGCATGCCGTGCTGCAGGGCGTGGTCTGCGCAGCGCCTAAGGAACCACGCCAGCCGTCTTATTCCGCCTGCGTTTATGGTGATCTTGTTGGGGTCTAAAGCCAGAAAATGTACAGGGTGTGTCAAAAAAAAACAACCCAGCAGATTTTTTGCGGTAGCAACCGCAAATCTCAACCGATTTGAATGAATCCTGCTTTAAATGAAAGATAAATAAATTCTTGAACGACTGGTGTAGATTTTATTAAGATGCGTTGCTTAGTTCCTGAGATAATTGCTTTCAAAATCAAAACAGAGATTTTGGCAGTGCACAACAGAGATTAAAACAACCCAGCAGATTTTTTACTGTAGCAGCCGCAAATCTCAACCGATTTCAGTGAGTCCTATTTTAAATGAAAGATAAATTAATTCTTGAAAGTTTGGTGAAGCTTTTATTAAGATATGATGCTTGGTTCCTGAGATATTTGCACTCAAAGTCAAAGCAGATTTTGGCTATGAACAAGAGCGATTTTTATTATTCTGTTGCACTTCATAATAAAACCGATTCCTACTGCTCAGGGCTAACGCAACGAGGTTTTTCTGGTACCACTCATGCTTGGTTACTTCATTTGTAAAAGTCTTGTTGCCCCTCAGCAGTAGGAATCCGTTTTGTTGTGAAGTGCAACGGAATCGCTTTGTTCACTGCCAAAATCTCTGTTTTTAGTTTGAAGGAAAATATCTCAGGAACTAAGCATCGTATCTTAATAGGGCCTTCACCAGTCTTTCAAGAATTTATTTATCTTTCATTTAAAGCAGGATTCATTCAAATCGGTTGAGATTTGCGGTTGCTACCGCAAAAAATCTGCTGGGTTGTTTTTTTTTTGACACACCCTGTATATATGAATACACTCAAACGCAATGAGTACTTGCCGGGTTCTTGCAAAAACTGGGTGTTCTTAATGTGGGTGAACAGTTGCCCCCGGAAGATCGATGAGAAGGAGAATATCGCATTGACCATTGAGGTTATAGTCATGGTTGCAGTTCGATTAACGAATGATTCCATGTTGTAAAAACGGTCTATATATATATAGTGGTTAATGTTTATGTAAAAGGGTTAATGAGGCTGGTCAAAATGTTAATACAAACAAAATGACATACACTATTGAATTGAGGTTCGCCCCTTCATCTTGACTCAATTCAATCACCTAACAGTGGGACTCATCAGAACATACTCTTAGGTCACCTTTGTCAAGATGAGCACTACTGTATAAGCGCAAAATCGAACCACTTACGCCACTCTCTTCCCATTCGTCACCTCCATTTTCCTTTCTTGGCCGCTTGGTTGCTGGCTTATCTGCCATGCTGCTGTCTAAAACATTCAATCAATAAAGCAAGAAAGAAGTGAGTATCTTTGACCGGGATACCCAGCCTAAGGCAGACTGAAAGAAGGCAATAAGGCACTGACCGCGTCCACTATAACACAGGAGTCGCAGCAGTCAAGTCCTAAAAGAGACTGATATGGATCGACCTCTGACTGCTGGCTCCCAGAATCCGGTTTTGGTCTGACTCCAGTGCCGTCACCTGCCAGCTAAACAGCGTCTTGCAACAAAGACAAACCTACAGTATATCCTGAAAGCGCGAGTTTTAAAATAAAAAAGATTCAGAGCTCTCAGAGTTTTCAGAGCGTGATTGTGCACCTGTTTTACACACACACAATCACGGCTTGCGTATGCGGCTGTTTGTTAGCCATAAATGTGATTGGAAAATAAAAGTGCCAAAAAGAGATTGGTCAGTCACATGTCAATCACGCTTTCTTTTCAGTCTATGCGCTGAGGAAAAGACTGTGGAATTGTCGACTTTATTTCTTCACTCCCCGCCCAAACAACTACTTCACCCTCCCTTTCTTTTCTTTTTGCTTGCTGCTCTAGCTAGCTAGAATTCGGTATGTTTCTATTGAATCTCTTCACTTACCTCCCATTATTTTACTTTCCGTTTGGTTGCTGCTCTGTTAACTCGAAAAATTAGGTGTGCTTCTATTGATTTTCTTCACCTGCCTACCATACAACAAACAAACAAACAGGATATGGCCTGGCCGTTTGTCTGTCAAGTTGTATTGGACAAGCCCTAACCTGTTACAGATAGATCGTCGGTAGTTGGTTGTGTATACGAATACCCTGTCAAGCAAAAAAAATCTATACTTAGATCGTTGAGCATAATATGTAACGCTATTATGTAAACGTCAATATCCTTGTGTTAAATACCCAGCAATTCCTACGGTCTCCCTTCATAACCACCTCAACTGCTAATTGCGTTAATCAGTTCTGCAGTTGACACCTCACAACTCGGATTAGGCTTAGTTGGGTTGGGTTCCATTCTATATTAAATCAATATAATTGCGAAAAGAAACGAATTACCAAATGCAACTTCTTTCTAAACACTCAGCTCGACTCTGAAACAAGAGCCAGCACAACACAGACAAGCGCACCATCGAAGACAAGCAGACAATAAAGCAAAAAACGATTCACTGCAAAAAGTGGAGTATGCACAGAACAACTGGACAGAGGAAAACTAAAAAGAGCACAGACAGAAACAGATAGAAACCCTATTCAAGCATGAGAAAGAGAAAATAGAGAAAATCGACTCACAGCTGACCCAGCTCAACTCTGTAATAAGTCAGCACAAAAAGGAAAAGAGCACTGGGAGAAACATTCAGACAAGCAATCAAATCCCACTCGCCGCGCCGCTTCGCAGGAGTGGCATGAGTACAACGACCGGGGACGCAAGTAACGAAAAGCATAATGACAACTAAAGGCATATTGCATACAAAAAATATACAGTAAAGAAAACCGATAAAGTAAAAGCTTCTCAGAGACTTGCTTTCGTCTCTGATACTTAACGCGAAACCCGAACAATTGAGCCCAACTCCTGTTCACCAGGCCTATAAAAACTAAAACGTACCGTGTACGCACGCGAACCTATGTAGAAAAATATACAAGCAATTAAGTAGGTAAAATACAAGCCTAAAAAAGAACAGACAGTTTTTATAGAAGAAACTAAGTTACTCATTTCGTCCATTAGCGATTGGCTGAAGACCTACCAACCTTCTCCATTTAATCTTGTGCCCATACAATTCCCAGATGACTCATTGAGCATTTGCTAGGATTCCGGCCCTTTTTCTATGGGCCCGAATTCTAGCTGATTCCCAAACAGAGGGAATTCTGCAAATTCGCGACCGTCCAGCTTTTACATTCGTTGATTAGCTACGCCTGTGAAATCACGGCCGCTTATAGACCCAATATAGCGCAATTTTATGTAGCAGCTTGGAGATTAGTGAACTTACGATTTTGGCGAATGGTCAGTGGATTGAAAGGATTGGGTTCTCGAAGAAGTCTCTGAGCATGTACTATAGTAGCGTGAGATGATTGAATCCAATGCCATCTTTCTGAGGCAGAATTCTTAATTGAGAGTGGAGGCGAAGATAAGAGCCAAGATAACTATAATACAATCGACCAATACTATATACAACAGAATACAGCGGTAACCTCAGGGACATGCACAGAATGCATGACAGCGCTTTAACAGCTGAACAAACAAATATCGCTGATTAAATAAAAGTAAATATGAAAAGAACAAGTAATACAGGTTAGAACGCAAATCAAAATAAACAAAATCACAAGGAACATAAAGAAACGTGGCCTCTGCGTAAAGTGAAACATAGTAACAAGTTGGTGCCTTATTGAGCTGGCTATTAGTCTCTGTTTACGCGTAGTTTATGGACGGGTTGTCGATGGTCGAGGAACTTGATACTGCAGGGGAGATCCCAAATGGAGTCACAACCAGGCCGGCACCGAAGAGAGAAGGAGCGGTGGGAAGTCGATGAGAAAGAAACAACTATAGGGCTATGACACAGTACACACCTAGGTAGAAAACAGGTTCACTATAGGGAACAATAGTTCTATAGGACCGATTCCATCAGTCATTCGATTAGAAGAAGCCAGCACACAGAATTTTTTAAAACCAAACATCCAGCTTTACAAGTATTACTTTTATAGTATGCTAAGTCTGCCAATAAAATTGGTCGCTTCCTTATCTATCCCCACGGTGTTTGTTTTCTTTAGATTAAATTTAATTGTCATTGCCAACCGAGATCGGGCAGACATGTATAGTGGGGGGTCGGCGGAATCGGCCGATATGGTGTGCGTTGGACATCCCTATGGCCCCAAAGTAAAACCCTAAAACAGTTCCGCCCAACTCCCTCTGGGTAGCCAGCAATGGCCATATGGTTCTCTATGATGAAGGCCATTTTCCATAGTAAAACTCCAAAACACCCCCCACGGAAATGACCTTTTCTCTGGGGGGCGAGCAAACTCAGACCCGTGCTATGCAGCGTTCGAAAGCTCACATCATGGGCTTTCAGAATCTGTAATAAAATTTATGGCGTTTTTTGTTCTTTCAAAAATAATCGATCGCGAAATGTCCATTAATCACGAGTTTAGCAGTTTTCAGCAGCCAAATAAAATGGTTTGGAATGAAAATTTAATGAGCACACTAGGTTTTCTGACACGGCAAATTCAATGGCGTGATCCATTTGTGCATAGGACCATGTGATCAATCGATAGCCAGCAATGGCCATCCCTGGTTCTCTCTGATGAGGGCCATTTTCCGTAGTAAAACTCCAAAACACCCCCCACGGAAATGACCTTTTCTCTGGGGGGCGAGCAAACTCAGACCCGTGCTATGCAGTGTTGGAAAGCTCACATAATGGCCTTTCAGAATCTGCAATAAAATTTATGGCGTTTTTTGTTCTTTCAAAAATAATCGATCGCGAAATGTCCATTAATCACGAGTTTAGCAGTTTTCAGCAGCCAAATAAAATGGTTTGGAATGAAAATTTAATGAGCACACTAGGTTTTCTGACACGGCAAATTCAATGGCGTGATCCATTTGTGCATAGGCATGATTTCAGGGGCCCTAAACAGGGTTCCGGAACCTTAATTTTGATTAGCAACCATTCCTTATGATGGAGTTTTGCGCCTTACCATATTGCAGGAAGATGGTTTCCATGTTTTCCATGCACTCATCCAGTCGTACGTATTCTTTCTTCTTCCTATCTGCCCCGCATGGTGTTTTTGTCATCTCTTGGAGAAAACAGTCATCATGAGGTCCTTCAGCCCCAGCCATCGCACTATCTATGCATAGATGAAGTGTTCTCCTGCTTTCAGGCGCATTACTGCATCTAATGGTGCCAGTCTAGAGTTGTTTTTGCACATAAGGAGTTTTTGCTTGAAACGTTTGAGCATGCGCAAAGCCTATTAACATGAGCAAGATTTGGACAATCAAGCAAAAAGTTTGGTATGTTGCAGCGTAACAATCGATTTTGAACAGCTCAAGTAGTAAAATCAGAAACACAGCTTAGCTTCATATGCTCATTATATTTTCATGCCAAACCATTTTATTTGGCTGCTGAAAACTGATAAAATCGTGATTAATGGATGTTTCGCGATCGATCATTTTTGAAACAACAAAAAACGCCATAAATTTTATTACAGATTCTGAAAGCCCATGATGTGAGCTTTCGAACGCTGCATAGCACGGGTCTGAGTTTGCTCGCCCCCCAGAGAAACGTTCATTTCCGTGAGGGGTGTTTTGGAGTTTTACTATGGAAAATGGCCCTCATCAGAGAGAACCATGGATGGCCATTGCTGGCTATCGATTGATCACATGGTCCTATGCACAAATGGATCACGCCATTGAATTTGCCGTGTCAGAAAACCTAGTATGCTCATCAAATTTTCATTCCAAACCATTTTATTTGGCTGCTGAAAACTGATAAAATCGTGATTAATGGATATTTCGCGATCGATTATTTTTGAAACAACAAAAAACGCCATAAATTTTATTACAGATTCTGAAAGCCCATGATGTGAGCTTTCGAACGCTGCATAGCACGGGTCTGAGTTTGCTCGCCCCCAGAGAAAAGGTCATTTCCGTGGGGGGTGTTTTGGAGTTTTACTACGGAAAATGGCCCTCATCAGAGAGAACCATGGATGGCCATTGCTGGCTATCGATTGATCACATGGTCCTATGCACAAATGGATCACGCCATTGAATTTGCCGTGTCAGAAAACCTAGTATGCTCATCAAATTTTCATGCCAAACCATTTTATTTGGCTGCTGAAATCTGATAAAATCGTGATTAATGGATGTTTCGCGATCGATTATTTTTGAAACAACAAAAAACGCCATAAATTTTATTGCAGATTCTGAAAGCCCATGATGTGAGCTTTCGAACGCTGCATAGCACGCGCCTGAGTTTGCTCGCCCCCCAGAGAAAAGGTCATTTCCGTGGGGGGTGTTTTGGAGTTTTACTATGGAAAATGGCCTTCATCATAGAGAACCATGGATGGCCATTGCTGGGTACCCAGAGGGAGTTGGGTGGAACTGTTTTAGGGTTTTACTTTGGGGCCATAGGGATGTCCAACGCACACCATATCGGCCGATTCCGCCGACCCCCCACTATACATGTCTGCCTGATGGCCGCCCGATCTCGGTTGACAATGACAATTAAAAGACACCATGACAACACAAACAACAGAAAACTAATAGCCAGAGCCCAAGCGCTGAACAAGGACTGTATCCAAGGAATCTAAGGCTCCGACTCAAAACTGATGCAGAAACACCTTTTTGAGACTAAACTGTAGACCTGAGTATGAAAACAACTGGGTAACCAACCAGCCAGAGCCAAAGCGCAGAAACCTGGACTGTCCAAGGAATCTATGGCTCCGACTCTGGTAATGCTAGCAAACTGCAATCAGTCCGTTCGTTGCGCATCAGTAGGCGGAAATGGTAGGCCAGGCGATCGCCCACAGTTTGATCGAGCCGGTGCAAATCCTGCAACCACGAATGGGAAACATCGGTAGAAACAAACAATTCAAGTCAGCAGAACGGAAAATTTTGATTTTGCACAACTGCTGCGGACAAACAAGCTGAAATTTTTCCTGATGATCATAAATGATTAAAATGTTATATCCACTCAGTATCAAGAAGAAGAAGAAGAAAGAAATTTACTTCCCAGACAATGTACATACAGTACGTACAGAAGAGTATCACAATAAACTCTACAGTGCATATCTTAATGACAAGGGAAGAAGGACTGAGTTAGCTCTAGGCTATTTTATAACTCAGCCCTATCGGTTAGTAAAACGCGATAAATTTATGAGACTGACTGCCTCTTTAAAGGATTTTGAAGAACGAGAGTGTATCACACTGCTAGGGAGACTGTTCCATATCGGCACAACTCTAGATGCAAATGAGAAATGTCTAACATTGGTTCGTGCGGTCGGAACCGAAAGTTGTAGTGCGTGACTACGAGTAGAACTTGCAGGGCAGATAGAGAAAAATTGGTCAAAGGGCAAGTCGATTTGGCCATGTAACAACTTATAAACGAATACAAGATCCGCTTGTATCCGTCGAATATCCAAATACCCTGTTGCCACTAATCGAGCTTCATACGTAAGTGCACTGAATCCAGGAATTCTGGAGGTAAAGAATTTTTGAACTGATTCAACAGTTTGGACATCTTTTACCAAATATGGGGACCAAACTTGAGTGGCGTACTCTAATTTTGGACGCACATAGGTTTTGAACATCTTGATAAGAAAATCGGGGTCTTTAGTCACAAAAGAAGACAAAATTAAATTGGCCACTGTACGTGCTTTTTTGGCAATAACGTTACAATGGGTGGAAAATTTTAAATCTGGAGTAACAAAAACTCCCAGATCGCGTACACAATTGGACGAAGGTATGATTACACCATCAATAGTGCAATCATACATTGCATTTAAGCGTGGGTATAGATGGAGAACTGAGGATTTGTGCAGAGCAATGTTCAACTGCATTACCTTTGCCCAATTGAAAACCGCAGTTAGATCTTCCAACACTGCTACGTTATCATTTGATGTTGGAACTGAAAAGTAGATTTTGGAGTCATCAGCAAAAAGCTTGATTTTGCAGTATTTAAGAACATCTGGAAGGTCATTTATATAAATGAGGAATAGAACCGGGCCCAAGACCGACCCCTGAGGAACTCCAGATTGCACATTGGCCCAGTCAGAGGTAGATCCTTCAATACACACTCGTTGCTTTCGGTTGCTCAAGAAGGCCTGCAACCAATCAAAAAGTTCCCCAGAGATACCATAACCCTTTAATTTTTGCAGCAGTTTAGGATGACTTACAATATCGAACGCCTTAGCCACATCCAGGTAGATAACATCTGATAAGCCAAAATATTGGCTGGAGACATGATCTGTTCAAGTGAGTTATTGGGTGCGTAAAGCGGTCGACTATTGATTACACCCTCCACTTCAACTAAAACCGTTTCCAGCTCTCTCAAAGAAACAACTTTAGTCCCCAAAACACGTTTTAGAATTTTCTTTACAGATTGGACCAACCTTTCGTAAAACCCTCCCATCCAGGGTGACAGAGAAGGTATAAAACGTCTTGAACAAGGTGCGCTTGTTGTTGATAGGCCACTGCCACCTCCCTCTACTAACCAGCACGCGACCTCCTGCCCCTAAAGATTATAGCAGTACTACACTGTATGTGTATAGAGCGACGACGCTAGCAATATAAACGACACTACTTCAGAGAAGTCCTTTATCAGCCAACTCACACTCGTACAGGATAGCAAACTGAGTTATCAACCAAACTTGAGCAAAAAGCAACTTCAAATACGAAAAATTACGAAAAACAGAGTTATTTTGCGGTAAAATACGGCTCCCACACGGAAGCGCCAACTTCAATGCACCGGCATTGACACTCCGGAACTGACAAGAACGAACGACAAAACAAAAAAAATAGCAAACAAAATGTGCAAGTAAAATTGATCAGCCAACATAGCAATCAATAAAAACACATGAGCCCAACAGTAGTGGCAATCTCCAAGCCCAGCAAGGCGCACTCGCGCCTCAACATGCGCACATATCAGACCAGATAAAACATAAAAAAGACCAGTCCCGTCTGGCCGACCACACGCACAAAGTCGGCTATGTAGCCTTGGTGGCGTTGCTCAACTCCTGCACGCTCGATATGTAGTGCCGCCTTAGTTGGCAGGTGCACGGCCTATAATACACCCTAAACAATATGGTAGATAAATTATGCCTTAACCTAAACCTCTCTTTTCTCTGTGTTAAATACATGTGGACCAGAAGATTCTAAAACAGACAAACATAGAAAACTTCATCAACTGCAAGACGCTAAAGAAATAGTAAGACGATTTATGCAGAGCTGCTACGTAATTCTGTCCTTTATATATCTGATTTTATCGCAAGCGATCTTTGTACTAAAATATGGAAATACCTAGAATCTCGGGCTAGACTTTACAAACAGTTCACTCTCATAGCATACATTTTCCCTTTATTTACGACTTTCTGTATGACCTAAAAACACATTGTCCTGACCGAGAACAGATAAGCTCAAAAGACGCTCTTGACTGTAAACACTAAGAAGCAAACAGAAGCCAACCCAGACGTGTCTATCTTTAGAAACCCCAAACACAGCCTAAATTGGAGAAATCATAAGCTATGTAAATGACTGTGGGACTACTACACGCGAGATAACAGACACCGCTTGGCTGGTCCATCTGCAAAAAGGCTAGTCAAAACAAGCCTATGCAGCCGCCCAGTCAGACTACATATTTGCGTTAAGTGTTATGCTGATTGAAAGAAAGAAAAACACACCTGTCTGTCTGCGTTCAACAACCAAAAGCCAGACATTTTTAACACTTCGGTACAATCTACGGTCCTAAGTAGGCACGTATCAAGTCAACACCCTAGATGTAAATCTGACAGGTTGAGAATTTTATATAAACAGAGACACTCGATAAAATTCTCTTCTGCAGACAAAAAACAACACAATCAATCATCACGATAGATAAAGAATTAATCTTGTACTTACCGCTACCAATCATCCATTTCTATTACATTTGATCTCTCAGGTTCAGCAAGTGGTTCTGTCTTACTATAACGTTTTCTAATCAATTTGAACAATAAAAAGGAAGCGTAAAACGAACAAAGTAAAAAGATACGGCAAGCACCGGTCTTCTCTTTCATCAGCTCGTCTCTGCTCCTCCAAGCACTCTTCCGCAGCGGTATTCTCGTCTTGGTCTTCGTTTTTACCTCAACCACAGTGGGAACAGGCACCACTCCCCATATGCAATGATTTGCCAGCTCATCTGTAAGTCTCACTATCTGTTTACAAAATTTCCCCAACGTCCACACGGACATGATGTTAAATGGGATTGTGGTATATGGTTATGACTGGGTTGGGTTTGAGTGTATGTAAGAGAATGAGAGATACATTATGGATCCTAACCAACCTACTCACTACCAAATGACAAGCCATACACAACATCTATAAGGGCAAAAAAAATTGGAGAAATTGCTGACCACAAATTCACAAATTCAAAGAGTATTTTGCAGTCAACTTGTGGTCAGAAAATCTGAATATGTAGTTGTCTGTTGTCTTCAAGAACACGACAGGACTTAGTAGATTTTTATAAAACACAACACAAGCCAGTTAGGTGAATACCAAAGCAAAACAATGATCAGACAAGTGAATGATACAGTAGTCATAGTCAATTTGTAGTCTTGATGACGCCATAAAAGCCCAAAAATTAGTAGTTAGTAGTCACTACAAAATAGGTCTGGCTGGAGATTGTTTAAAGGTTTTGTGGTGATTATGACCAAAGGTCAAAAAGATTGCTTGCTGGTTGGACCCTGGCACCTGGGACCACCTCCAATGGCCGACCTAAACAGCAATAAAATAGGTACAGGCTTCACTTCATGCCTTAGTTTGATCAAGAATGCATAAGGGAAGAATGTTCCACTGCGCGGCCGGCCGCTGGCAGAGCGTGGCCATGCGCTGCAACAAAATTTCGGGAGGGTGACCGATCGGTCACCATCCCGAACGTTCGGGAGGGCGATCGAATTTCGGTCACCCTCCCGAAAAACTCTTAGGCGCCGTATTGCAAGCGAACCCGATTTTGGCCGCTCGTGGCCGCTCATTGTCGTATCACGATTATTGAGAGGGAAGATTAAGCAAGAAAGCTAAAACAAATAGAGGGAAATACAATATAACAATATTAAATAATACTATAATAACATTTCATTTTGTTTGTTACCATACATGTAACAGGTCATCCGCCGATGGGGGGAGGGGGGGTTGGGGGGGGTCTGGCGCCGGCCGGGGGGGGGGGGTCTGAGCCAAAATTTTGGGGGAGGGGGTGGGCACTAAAAAACGCTCAAAAATCGAAAAAATCGCAATTTTTCGGCTAAAAAATTGCCAAAAATCGCTAATTTGGGCTGAAATACAGCTAAAAAGTGCTCTTTTGCAGGCGATTTTGGCAATTTTTGTGTGTTAAATTGCAAAAAATTGCAAAAATTTGCTCGAAAATTTACTTGCCAGAAAAATCGGAGGGGGGGGGGTCGGCGAAATCGTCTCGGGGGGGGGGTCCCATCCGGGGGGGTCTGGCCTCTTTCGGGTGGGGGGCAGACCCCCCCAGACCCCCCTCCTGTTACATGTATGTTTGTTACTCAGCCACTAGGGATCGTCCCTCCTAAAACGAGTTTCTTCTAAAAAACATGGTATTTCTTGCGCCTGCAAAGAAAATGTACCGCACGATTTGAGCGGTAGGCGTCCTTCTTTCTTAACGCCGTTTCCCCCTCATCCCTGGCTGCTATACAACAATTGAAAGTTTGCGTAAACACACAGACTCGTCTTTAGCGTCTTTTTTTGACATACTCCAACAGCGATTTCTTTTTGTTAGAGTGGATAGACCCAAATCATTATTAACAAAAAGGTTCTACTTAATCAGTTGAAAGCTGCGTATACCCTTTTCTGATTTTTTTTATCTGAGTTACATGCTTGTTGTAAAGTCAATCATAGTAGAAAAGAAAAGAAGCAAGCAAGGAAAATGCACAATTTTTGGCTGCGTATGTGTGTGTTCTGTGCGTTAGTTTTGTCATCAGTAACGCATACCAGTATATACCAGTAGAGCTAGTATGTTAAATACATATTTCTATCCATTGTTCAGCCGGATATCCAGCTGATTATTTCCTAGAGAACTCTGCTGAATTTGTTAAAAACTCTCGCGAGCGGCCAAAATCGGGTTCGCTTGCAATACGGCGCCTAAGAGTTTTTCGGGAGGTTCGGTCACCCTCCCGAAATTTTGTTGCAGCGCATGGGCACGCTGCCGCAAGCGGCCGGCCGCGCAGTGGAACATTCTTCCCTTATACATTCTTGGTTTGATATAGCGCTAGCCTGTATTTGTTCGGAGGTGCAGTTGAATGAAGCACAAAAGGCAGGCATAAATAGCGGCCTATACTCTTGCCGCCGCCTTTCAATTGGGTGTTCCGTGAGCAGGTGTTGACTGAAAACGCCATGCGCAACATCACCGCGGCGCTCAACTTAAAGCCGTGGCGCAGAGCTGACAGTGACGCTGAAAGCATAGCCGTGCTAGTCAGGGAAGCAGCTGAGAAAGACAACGGTTTTCCTGTGTTTTTCTGCTACAGAAATCAAGAGATCGAAACCGAAGCCCAAAACAAACCAGTTGGTAAGTGTATAGCTTAATCCATCTCCTATGTTTAAAGCTGTAGATGTATTGAAAATTTCAGCGGTGCAGACAACGTTCATGCGAGACATGCTAATTGGTTACGGCAGTGGCTACATCTGCATCGACTCAACCCACCAACCACAGCACCGCCTATGACTTTAAACTATGTACTGTGCTGGTCATTGATGAAAGAGGCAACGGGTTTCCCGCTGTTTCGTTCTCAACCACATCAGAGAGTACCGAGTTACAGCAGCCCGCAAGGTGGGAACATCGAAAACGGACACAGACAAAAACTTCCGTTTGCGCAAAAGTGTCGCAGGTGTGCTGCCCACCGTGCTTGGGACTCCCATCCCTAAAACGCCTCGCTGGCGGTTCTGACACCAAACTGCAAAAAGGTGTGCATGGCGGTCCGTTGGAAGCAGGTGATGGGGGTGCGGGTTCACCTGTGTCCAGTCAGTCAATCAGCACTGAAGGAGACACCTCATCGGGAAACGGACACATGCAGCCGGATGACGGCCTATGGTAGGAGAGGTCCGCGTCCTAGATCTATTCGCGTCAAAGTGTAAAACAAACTATCGGAATCATAGCTTTTGGTATGTAGTATGTACAATATGTATTCTGCGGGTGCGTGCGTGAGGTGGTTTTTACTCGAATGCATAATGAATGGTTGGTGGGACTGCACCGTACTTAGAATAAAAGCTGTACGGCTGTCTCTGAGATTATACACACGTTCGTTTTAGGGATACGAAAACTCTCATTTGGGAGATAAAGGCAACCGCATTCATTCAAAATGATTCGCGGGTGTTTGGTCTATTGCTGCCTTTTCACCATAATATTTTCTTGTTCCCAAATTATAGAGCCTTTCTTGAATCGTTGAAATTTCAAAGGTTTGGCAGAGATAGATTGCAGCGACCGATGAAAGTAGAGGAGAAAAGCTTCACTATGTTTACATAACAATATTACACATAGTACGATTTCATTTCCCATTTCCTATTCGCCCACATGGCACATGATAAAAATTCGAAAAAAACAGCTCATTTTTATGTTTACGCTGCACTCTCAAACACAGCAAAAGTGTAAAGTCGGTTCAGTGCTGGAATGGTTGTGTTCAGCGCGTGGTCGATTTAAATGCTAGCATATCAGATGATGATTAGAATGTGGTGTGTCTTTACTGCTGCAGTCTAAACAGCCCAGCCATATCCGGTCTGTGATACTGTAGGTCTGTACAAAGTTTTGGTTGTTCCGTCTGTGGTACTGTTGCATGCGTATACGCATTACGCATATCATTACGCAAAGTACGCATTGCATTTTAGAATGCGTATACGCATACGCATACGCATACGCATTTGAATTTCATTACGCAATATTATTGCGCATTCTGCCAAAAGTTTGCGTATTTTTGCGTAATGCGTATTGGGTCTAAAAATAGCTGTCTTTTCGAGTGTCTTGCCAAAATTAGTTGAACTTCTTACCAAATTGTCATTTTACATGTATGTAGCTAGTGCGAAGGAAGGTACCAACAATTTTTGTGAGAAATTGGAAAGCTTTAGCTAAGCTGTGCTTAGTCTGTTTGAAAAGAGGGGAAACTTTCATGGCGGGAAGGAAATGCCGGCCAAATCCTTGAATTGTTAGTCTCTAGGGTTTTGGGTAGCATCTGTTGCACACACGTAACAGGTCATCCGCTGAAGGGGGCAGGGGGTTGGGGGTCTGGCGCCGTCCGGGGAGGAGTCTGAGCCAAAACTTTCGGAGGGGGGTGGGCACTAAAAACATACAAAAATCGCTGATTTGGGCTGAAATACAGCTAGAAAGTGCAGTTTTACAGACTATTTTGGCAATTGCAAAAAATTAAAAATCGCAAAAAATTCAGTCTCTCTGGCAGTGTCAGAGAGCAGAGGCATTGTCTGAAATTGCAAAAAAATCGCAAAAATTTGCTCAAAAATTCAGTTTCTCTGGCAGTGTCAGTTGGAAAAATCGTCTCGGGGGATCTGGCCTAAGTCTTTTACATGTATGAGCTGTTAGTGCTTCCTTCCACTGTACGTTTAGTTTAAATGTATGAAAACGCTATTTAAAATTTCTTTAGGTTTCCTTTGGAAATGAACATTCGGCTAAATTAGTGAAGGGAAACGCATAAACATATGTAGTTGTATGTACGTACATGCAGGGTACTGTATTGAAATTGTTTTAGGGCAGAAATCATCCTCAGGTCTCTAGTATGCATCGAAAAGGCCTAGATTACAAAGTTAGAAAACTAAGAGCATAATAATAGTAGTGTCAAAAAAGTGTATTTAGTGAAATTTCTCAATGTTTCTAGGATTACGCATTACGCATACGCAATACGCAAAATACGCATTAGTTTTTGCAATGCGTATACGCAAACTCATACGCATTTGTAGTTGGAATGCGTATACGCATACGCATACGCATACGCATTTGAAAAATCCAGTATTAAACAACAGTAGTCTGTGGCAAGATAAATGATGGTGAATCACAGATTAGCACTAGTTTTATAATCGGTTTTTCGGCGATTAAATAATGTCACCACGTTATGTATCACAATTTTGATACTGTATAATAGTTGTACCCAGTGCTGCAGTAAGCTTGTATTAAGAACCGAAAGACACCGTCGGCTCAGTCTTCTGCTTGTACTGTACTGTACTGTTTATGCCCATAAGCTCCAACACCAGTTAAAACCAGCAACTGAGCGGCAAAAATACAAAAGCATTACAACAACAGAGGTCTGACGAAATACTGTACATGAACTAGAAATGAATCAAATGCAGGCGAGCATAGAAAAGAAGCAAAACGAGGTAAGGATAAAACTACCGTATCGGCAGGCAACTGGTTCCATAAACGAGCGCAATAAGGAATAAAACTAGAGCCGGTAGAGACCGAACAAGGTAATAAGTCGACCCGTAACTCGTGGTTTGTCCTTGCACTCCTTCTGTTGGCAGACCGCGGAAACCATTGGCGTGGTGCGTAACGCAGATTTTGGAAGTAACGGTAATAAAGTTCAAGCCTGCGCATAACAGCAAACTTCCACACAGCAGTCCATTTCTGTTGACTTTTGACTGAAGCAGCTTCTAGCAGATCAGTGTAGGAGCCAGACCAGTTGTTGCAAAACAGACGCAGAAAGAACTGCTGTACACGTTCGACGCTAGATTGAGCTGACAGGTTTTTGGGCCACCAGCACTCGATGGCGTAAACGAGCTGTGGCAAAATACAGCTTCTGTAAACAGTCTCCAAAACATAATCCGGGGCTGCACCACGAAAAAGTCTACAGAGAGCGCCGATAGCCTTTTTGGCTTTCTGAGCCGAAAGTTTAGCCTGGGGCACAAAAGTTAGGCGTCGGTCTAACAGAACGCCCAAGTATTTATAGTCTGAACAAGGCTCTATTTCAGCAGCATCAATATGCAATGGGAAACTGAGGTTTTGGGGCGTAGAGTGATAAGAGAAAACCATAACTTTACATTTTTTTGGGTTTAACGAAAGATCAAGTGACTTAATTTTCTGATGGAGACAGTCAACGTCAGCTTGAAGGTGTTGCTCATCGCTGGAGGAGGGCACAGGTTTCAGGAGCACTAAGTCATCGGCGTACATAAGCAAGGAAGAGCCCTCTGAGAGCGGCACAGCGCAAAGACAGTCCACATACGCAGCAAACAGTAGGGGGCTAATGGAAGCCCCTTGCGGAACTCCAGAAAGGGCTAACTTCTCATCAGAGAGCTGGCCATCCAGCTTGTCTGTGTCCTAACCCCTACTGTTTTACCACCAAGGTTGACGGCGTGATGACTGGCAGCTTTGAACTTTAGCTTCAGCGCTTTCACTCACCAATCTACCATCTCCACTCTAGGAGGCCCTAAGCAGCAATACATAATCTCTATTAGAACGAGAGAAGGCAAGAACTGACAGACATAGCTTATAATTTACTTGTATTAGTAAATTTCTAAAAAAATATAATTAAAATTATAATTGTAGTTTACTTAGCAACTGTAATACAGATGTAACCAGACCTACCAGGTCAATGTTCTGTGCAAAGCCTGAAGGGCCAAAGTTGTCTGCATCAGCCTGTTCGGCTCAGTAAACGCCTGTAGATTGCACCCTTGGCATTTTGTGCTGGTAGATCTGCTTCCAACTTGGCGAATCCTTGCTGTAGCCCATAGTCACTTGAGTCAGGGTCTTTCAAGTTCAGATGAAGGAGAGCATTCGGCGGGGTTCTTGAATGAAGGGAAAGGAGCTCTTTGTGGCCAGTTCCCCAGTGAAATTGCGAGAAGAGTGGGCTGGCAGGATGACACCTGTCATTCCAGTGCCCTGGTTCGAGAGCACTCCTACTGCCGCACCTGGGGGAAGATCGCCAATGATCTCAGCAGGAAGGGTTGCAGTGAGGCAGAGGTGACCATTGGTCATGTGCCAGTGGTACCCACTTCCTTTGAGCGTCAGCTCAGTCAGAGGGTTTTGGGCAAGTTGTAGGGCTTGTCCTGCCGCCTCTGTGGTGATGAACTTAGAAAACCTGTGGGTCAGGTACATAATCGCATACACGTAGGCCTGTTCCATATTGCCTTCAGCCAAGCACCTTTCGATCGCCAGTGGTTGAGCGTCTCCTTCAGCTTGCGGAGACCATGTTCGATGTCTTGTAGTTCTCCTGGATCTGTTTCTTGCCCTAGTTGTTCTTGATAGCCGTTGATGAGGGGGAGGAGTAGCTCTGGGTCTAGTCTGGCTTCATCTTCGTTGAGCTCTGCCAATCAGTGTTGGCCCGAACCCTATTTGGATCCTCGCGCAAGCACCACCAGTATTCCAGAAATCTGACTTCCGCCAGCAACGTCACCGACATCAAATTTGTGGCTACTGAGAGTTCAATCGCCGTTCCAACGTTTCTGAAAACACTTTTTAGTCAGATCGACTGATCCCCGCACGCACACCCGGTGGCAGAAGTGGAATAGACGAAAAACGTTACGAGAGCAACGACAGTGATGGTCGATTTAATGAAGGATCTCTGCCAAATCAAATTGAGTTCAAGATTAAGTTTTAATAATTGAATCTAACCAGCTACTAGGGTATTTTCGGGCCCGCTGAACACAATGGTGCAATCGATTTTTCTCAATTCCTAACCTGTTTCGAGAAATTTTAAAAACAAAATCAATTTTGGCATACTGTAGTTTGGAATCCGCTCTGAAATTGTACGTATCTCCTGCGCCAATGGTCCGACAGTGCTGAGCGATACGGCAAAAGAAAGCCCATGACCTCCTCTCTTCAGCCACGAAACCGGCATGTTGGTGCGATGCTTGGTTCCCCTAGTACCGAAGATGATAAGTGTTTAGTTCGGCCGAAAATTCCGTTAGAAATCGATTGCGAAGCCAATAACTTTTCCAGTAGCCGTTCAAGAAGAGACGAACTTAGTGCCGCTAAAAGCCCATGAAAGAAGCTTTCATCTCGATCCACTTTCAGCTGTCCAGGTCCAATCGTTCCAGAGCAGCGAAGCTGGGAAAAGAGAGCGGTTTCTGAACTGACTAAATTTTTGTCATGATGAAAAAAAATTTTTTTTCTTACCTAATTTATGGGCTAAAACGATTCTGCTCACCGAATAGAACATCACCAAAAAGTATATACAAACAAAGCAGCGAAAAAATTATTTTAATAATCAGATTCCAGATCTAATTCACTGCAACGACAGGCTGGAACCGAGCCTGCACCTCTAACCACTAAACCTTAAAAATCAAAATTAGCATACCTTGCAAACAGCGCATATTTAATACCGAGGTTTATCGAACACGGTTTACACACTGAAGACTTTACACACTACATATCGAAATAGAAAAGTAAACAGGCATAACTTTTATTGTCTTTCATACAAAACGCCAGAATTTAGAGTGCATAAAATGAATTGCATCACACTTTCTTCTCAATTCTTAAATCTTTCACGAATCTTGATTGCTCTGGAACGATCGGGGCATCGATTTCAGCGATCCAACTCGATTGCAGACCTTGGAAGCACGAAACGCATCTGAAAACCGTGAATTTAGCAGCAAAAGCAGTTAAAAACCGTGAAAATGGCTATTCAGAAGCTAAATAAGTGGTTCGGGAGGCAGAAATCGTTAATTTTCGCCGCAAATTCAGATTTCCCATGGTCGCTTACCACTATTCTCCTAAAATGAACGCTTCAAATGCTTCTAACGCCACCACACACCTAATTAATTGAAGTAAAGCTGAGCCTTTTCACTCAGATAAAGCTTTTAAAGAGGCAGTCAGACGCTTAGATCTTCCGTGTTTTACTAATAGATAGGCTTGGGTTATAAAATAGCTATTATATGGCTAACTCAATACCTTTTCCTTGACTTATATTGCACTTATCGTTACTTTGTAGTTCCCTTGTTACACGTGTATGTATGGGAATAAACTTTACGTAGAAAAAGGAACAGTTATCGGTCATAAGTTATGGTTCGCACCGCGGCGCCCGACATAACTTTTTCGAGCATAACCATAGTTATGGGTTGGACAGAAAAGTGTCAAATATAAGTTATGGCCCCCTATAACTATGGCCATAACCATAACTTATGCCTATAAGTTATATGTCATAGTTATGGCCTATAACTCTGTAAAAGTTATGCCGGACCGCAAAGAGAAGCATGCACATACATGACGATTGGACCTGGACAGCTGAAAGTGGATCGAGATGAAAGCTTCTTTCATGGGCTTTTAGCGGCACTAAGCTCGCCTCTTCTTCAACGGCTACTGGAAAAGTTATTGGCTTCGCAATCGATTTCTAGCGGAATTTTCGGCCGAACTAAACACTTATCATCTTCGGTACTAGGGGAACCAAGCATCGCACCAACATGCCGGTTTCGTGGCTGAAGAGAGGAGGTCATGGGCTTTCTTTTGCCGTATCGCTCAGCACTGTCGGACCATTGGCGCAGGAGATACGTACAATTTCAGAGCGGATTCCAAACTACAGTATGCCAAAATTGATTTTGTTTTTAAAATTTCTCGAAACAGGTTAGGAATTGAGAAAAATCGATTGCACCATTGTGTTCAGCGGGCCCGAAAATACCCTAGTAGCTGGTTAGATTCAATTATTAAAACTTAATCTTGAACTCAATTTGATTTGGCAGAGATTAGTGGCGCAGGTCGGGTGGTAGTTTTAAGAAACCTTCCCCGGTTTTCTGGCTAGTCAAACCGACTGACCCAAAACTGAAGCCGTTCGTAGATGAACTCTGAAACTTTGCACCAAGGCCAAACCGAGGCCGCTAATCTCGAATCCGCGGTCCTTTTTTTCCCTAATGCCTTCAATTTCGAGTAATAATCGATTTTCTGCGCCTATCCTTAACACACAATGGCCAGTTTGAGCGGCTGGGGCTTGCTGAACCCGGGGAAACCAGCCGATCCTATCAATTCGATACCGCTGATTATCATAAAAATGGTTTTGGATTTTTTTAGAGCTTGCCTGATTAGCTAAGGCTAATATTCATGCCTCCCATGCTTATTTCTTCTCGTGTGCCGTCCAAAAGCGACATCCATGGCTGCAAGTTAGTTGGGAAGAAGCGCAATCGATGAGGATTCTAAATCTGGCTTCACTTTGCTTCTGCGTTCAGTATATCAGGAGATATTCGGCTTTTTCTGCCAATTGAGTGCTATTTCCTTTTTAGGAAGCGAGGCCAAAGGAACCACCGCGTGTGATTGGATTTCCGACGCGAGGAGGCGTGGCCACCCAAATCGACGGCTCTGAGCGTGGGATCGACTAATGACGAGCTATTAAACTTTAACAGCTAAATTCATCTATTTACACTGTCTATTTTAGGTTTAAAATAGTAAGCAAGTGGAATGCAAGAAGTGGTAAGTGTGCACAAATTTTATTAGTAGCTAATTAAGCTAATCACCATGTAGAACAAACAATTTTCGCATTAGTAGGCGTGTCCTGTGGAGCGTCGATCGATAAAATTATCAGCTCGCTTCGCCGTCCTCCCTCAGGCCGGTCGGTGGCTCCGGACGCTGTGGTGAAGTTTCTTTCGAGTGGCAGAGCTCCCTATCCACTGGACGCAGGAACCTGAAAGTAGAGTCGCTGGAGAGGCCAGATTGCTCAAAAAATTACTTGCCAGAACAATAATAGGGGCGTCGGAAAAATGGTCTCGGGGGGGGGGTCTGGCCTATTTCGGCCTATTTGAAAATGTCAGGGGATTGTTGGCTTTTGTCAGGGAAAGCAGGTGATTATTGTCAGGGGGATTTTGGATCGCCCGATCGGCACGAACCCTGCCTTTATGCATTTCTGACTGTGATTGTTAGCCTATTGTAATAATTATGTTAGTATTATGTTGAGTTTTTCACTTATATTATTAGCCTATTGTAATAATTTTGTTAGTTTTATCGGTAATTTTTTGACTTAACTGATAACAGTAAATATTAGACTCAACCCTGCTGTCTGAGCTCTAACATTCATGTAACAAACAGGTTATGGGCGTGGGAGGGGTTTGCATAGGGACTTTGCCTGTCAGCTCCAAAATTTCAACAAACGCCGAAACGCCTGGAAATGCGTATTAGAGCTTGAATCGGCGTTTTAACGTCAAGTTTTATCCTCACCTGCGTTAGTAAGGTCTGTGGGGCCGACTTTTTTGCTGAGACAACCTTTCCATTCCACCAGTGCACAGTACTGTTGCTAAGTAAATTATAATTATAATTTTAATTATATTTTTTGGAAATTTACTAATACAAGTAAATTATTTGGTAAGTAAATTATAATTAAATTAAATTTCTACGAAAACAGGTTTTGGGGCGTAGAGTGATAAGAGAAAACCATAACTTTACATTTTTTTGGGTTTAACGAAAGATCAAGTGACTTAAGAGTCAGTCTCTGAACCGATCGAGTCTTGGTCCTTTGCCATATTCAGACCCCAAAAATGAAACTTTGGCGTGGAGGGCTCAAAGTTGGAGGACTAATACGTATGGATAGGTTATATAACCACCGCAAAGGATATCCCGATTCGACGCTCCACGCTCGAGATACGGCCTTCTGAAAATCGGTCCGCTTAACTATGGGACCAAAATTTCAAAATCGAATTTCTAGTGCACTAATCAGTGTTGGGACTTAAAAATTGGGGGTTTAGGGTAACTTCTAGAGTACTTTCAGAATCAGCGGTCGAATTCCATTTTCAATGAAAAAAATTTTTTCGACCCCCTTTTGGAGGCCCCTAGCTCGTCTGGAACCCCCCCTACACCGTTTTTTTTATTTCAGAATATTGTAGCGCTATCAATTCCCTACAGTTTGGTATAAGCCACATTGGCTGACCCATGGAAGAAAGTGGTGAAATATGGCTTCAAAGTTGAAAAATCCTGAAATTTTTCGTTTTCGTACTGCACCAAAATTTCCTGCTGGAGTTTCTAGCGCACTAATCAGTGTTGGGACTTAAAAATTGGGGGTTTAGGGTAACTTTTAGAGTGCTTTCAGTGTCAACGATCGAATTCCATTTTCAACGAAAAAAATTTTTTTCGACCCCCTTTGCAGCCCCCTAGCTCATCTGAAACCCCCCCTACACCGTTTTTTTTTATTTCAGAATATTGTAGCGCTATCAATTCCCTACAGTTTGGTATAAGCCACATTGGCTGACCCGTGGAAGGAAGTGGTGAAATATTGCTTCAAAGTTGAAAAATCCTCAAATTTTTAGTTTTGGTACTGCACCAAAATTTCCTGCTGGAGTTTCTAGCACACTAATCAGTGTTGGGACTTAAAAATTGGCTTATACCAAACTGTAGGGAATTGATAGCGCTACAATATTCTGAAATAAAAAAAACGGTGTAGGGCGGTTCCAGACGAGCTAGGGGGCTGCAAAGGGGGGTCGAAAAAAATTTTTTTCGTTGAAAATGGAATTCGACCGTTGACACTGAAAGCACTCTAAAAGTTACCCTAAACCCCCAATTTTTAAGTCCCAACACTGATTAGTGCGCTAGAAACTCCAGCAGGAAATTTTGGTGCAGTACGAAAACTAATATTTCACCACTTTCTTCCACGGGTCAGCCAATGTGGCTTATACCAAACTGTAGGGAATTGATAGCGCTACAATATTCTGAAATAAAAAAAACGGTGTAGGGGGGGTTCCAGATGAGCTAGGGGCCTCCAAAAGGGGGTCGAAAAAAATTTTTTTCGTTGAAAATGTCATTCGACCATTGACACTGAAAGCACTCTAAAAGTTACCCTAAACCCCCAATTTTTAAGTCCCAACACTGATTAGTGCACTAGAAATTCGATTTTGAAATGTTGGTCCCATAGTTAAGCGGACCGATTTTCAGAAGGTCGTATCTCGAGCGTGGAGCGTCGAATCGGGATATCCTTTGCGGTGGTTATATAACCTATCCATACGTATTAATCCTCCAACTTTGAGCCCTCCACGCCAAAGTTTCATTTTTGGGGTCTGAATACTGAAACTCGATTGGCCCAGAGACTGACTCTTAATTTTCTGATGGAGACAGTCAACGTCAGCTTGAAGGTGTTGCTCATCGCTGGAGGAGGGCACAGGTTTCAGGAGCACTAAGTCATCGGCGTACATAAGCAAGGAAGAGCCCTCTGAGAGCGGCACAGCGCAAAGACAGTCCACATACGCAGCAAACAGTAGGGGGCTAATGGAAGCCCCTTGCGGAACTCCAGAAAGGGCTAACTTCTCATCAGAGAGCTGGCCATCCAGCTTGTCTGTGTCCTAACCCCTACTGTTTTACCACCAAGGTTGACGGCGTGATGACTGGCAGCTTTGAACTTTAGCTTCAGCGCTTTCACTCACCAATCTACCATCTCCACTCTAGGAGGCCCTAAGCAGCAATACATAATCTCTATTAGAACGAGAGAAGGCAAGAACTGACAGACATAGCTTATAATTTACTTGTATTAGTAAATTTCTAAAAAAATATAATTAAAATTATAATTGTAGTTTACTTAGCAACTGTAATACAGATGTAACCAGACCTACCAGGTCAATGTTCTGTGCAAAGCCTGAAGGGCCAAAGTTGTCTGCATCAGCCTGTTCGGCTCAGTAAACGCCTGTAGATTGCACCCTTGGCATTTTGTGCTGGTAGATCTGCTTCCAACTTGGCGAATCCTTGCTGTAGCCCATAGTCACTTGAGTCAGGGTCTTTCAAGTTCAGATGAAGGAGAGCATTCGGCGGGGTTCTTGAATGAAGGGAAAGGAGCTCTTTGTGGCCAGTTCCACAGTGAAATTGCCAGAAGAGTGGGCTGGCAGGATGACACCTGTCATTCCAGTGCCCTGGTTCGAGAGCACTCCTACTGCCGCACCTGGGGGAAGATCGCCAATGATCTCAGCAGGAAGGGTTGCAGTGAGGCAGAGGTGACCATTGGTCATGTGCCAGTGGTACCCACTTCCTTTGAGCGTCAGCTCAGTCAGGAGGTTTTGGGCAAGTTGTAGGGCTTGTCCTGCCGCCTCTGTGGTGACGAACCTATAAAACCTGTGGGTCAGGTACATAATCGCATACACGTAGGCCTGTTCCATGTTGCCTTCAGCCAAGCACCTTTCGATCGCCAGTGGTTGAGGGTCTCCTTCAGCTTGCGGAGACCATGTTCGATGTCTTAGTTCTCCTGGATCTGTTTCTTGCCCTAGCTGTTCTTGATAGCCGTTGATGAGGGGGAGGAGTAGCTCTGGGTCTAGTCTGGCTTCATCTTCGTTGAGCTCTGGAAAGGAATTCTTGTCTGCGTCAGAGGAGGGCCTGAGGTACGGTTGCCAATCCTCTTCTTGGTTGTAGGGAATACAGGGGCGTAGAGCATGGGCAGGATTGATAATCCGACTGCTGAGGACAAGGGGGATGGGGTAGTCGGCGCGGACCACAAGTTGGACCAAATCGCCAGTGCCTAGGCGATTGAAGGCTTCCCTGTTGGCGTTAGGGTCTTCTAATGAGCAGATTGGAAGAATGGCCATAGTCTCTTCGTTGTTGAGTGAGAACTTGACATGGCGGTTCCCATGCACGAACTTGGCCAGTCCATGGGTAGAAGACACTACAACTTCATCTGGGATGTATTCCAAGCTGGCAGCGTGAGGAGTAAGGGGGATATGGCAGAGAAAACCAGTTTCTGCATTCGCTCAACCGCCGCCGCCGAAGTCTCTATTAAAGTGGCCAGCACAATCTTAAAGCGGCCGATGGGTCAGTTTTAAGTGACCAGTCGGTCCGGCCTTCTCCGTGTACAGTGTTAAGGCTACCGTTCGGCCCGGCCTTCTCTGTACTAGTTTTATAGCTGCGATTCTGTCGGCCAGCACTACACAGTTTGAAGGCTACCGTTCGGTCGGGGGCCAGTTTTATAGCTATACGAATTCTATCTGTCCGCTCTGACCAGTTTTAACGGACCGGCCTTTTCTGTACCAGCTGCGTCTTTCGAGCGTGTTTACTTTTGGTGTTGTGTTTCTACTAGTGGTCATAAACTTCGCTTCATTGGTGATCCATTGGATCGATTCATTGGAGTGGTCCGCCAGTACCACAGTTTTAAGGCTACCGTTCTTTACTTCTCTGCACAGGTTTATAGCTAGGAATCTGTCCATCGGGACTAAACAGTTAAGATTTGGTGTGTACACAGATTTTAGCAAACCTGTACTACTAACTGCTCTCTTAATCTCAACGGTTCGGGCGCGAACCAGCGGGCGCCGTTTCTACCGAAAAGGCGCTCGTTGGTGAGTAAAGCAAAGACAACTTGTTAGCAACATTTATCAAGCAACAAATAACGAAGCAACGAAGACCCGATCTGATACTAGGCGACCTTGAAGACACTTTAAAAAGGGAAGACGTATGACAAGTGCATCACTTGCTAGAAGTCCCAATAATGAAGATGGCCATGTCCAGTCTCAGACAACTAGGATACCCTTTCTCAAAGCCAACCTACGCTATGGACTCCCCTTCTTTTTTATGCAGCCCTCTCAAAGACCCCAAGTAATCCCAAAAAGAAAGGAGTATTTTGTGTGCACCTTATTACTAACTAAGAGGTTTGATCAGAGACAAGGAGCCCAAGGACCATCGGAGTCTATGATGCTCATCCATCGATTGGCAAATATCTTGTATTCACATATCAGTCGGCCCGCTGGGTCTTTGGAAGAACGAAGCATACCTATCCCAGTGACATTCTCATCCTAATTTTTGAAATTTACCACGGAAGCCCCACCATCACCTATCCGCCATATTTCGTGCAACAAGTGAATCGGGCATATGAACACTTGTTTGGAAGCCTCCAAAACAGGCAAGACGTAAATCTGTTGTCTACTGTATAAAGTTGACGCACACAAACTACATTACATTCATGATTCAATAAATAAATGATACATATATTTTTATGTACGTACGTACTGAACTCTGACACTCCTCCTTGGAGTATGTGTGCGAAGATTACATATTACGGCTCAGCACAAAAAGAAACAAAAACAATTTTACTTGAAAGAACGTTTCAATCTCAGGACGTCAGGTTCAATTCAGGTGAACTGCTAACAACGGGTTAAAAGTTTGTAGTCATAGTTTTCTACAATTAGTGTGCCATTTCTTGTTTCTGCCGCAGGAGCGTTCTCAGGTTCACCTGGTTTTGTGTTTTATCCGCATAGCGTGTGCATCTACATAATGTCTGATACACACCAACCCAAACCTCAGCAGACGCTTTTGACAGAAAGTCATTAGTTTCGATTCGTTTTTTACTAATTCAGTGAAACATCGACATAAGACCATCGAAATAAAATGGGTGGCGAAGTGACCGTTCGAGCTGAATGTCAGACACAACGAATTCTAAGTGACTTACAAAGGAGTTGTGTGGCGTTTTATTCCCTCTCTATCTCCCTGGATGGGTGGATTCTACGAGCGCCTGGTTCAGTCGATCAAATATTCACTGAAACGTGTTTTAGGATCGAAACGTATTTCTTTAGGAGAACTGCAAACGCTTGTGACAGAGATCGAAGGCATTCTAAACTGTATGCCTTTGGTTAGGGTAGATGGCTCATTCGAACAAGTCATCTCTCCAGCTCATTTGCTGGGCACTCAAGCCAATCTGAATCTACCTGCCACCTCCGATGAGTCGGATCCAAATTATCTACCTCCCTCTAGTGCCTCTAAAAGGACTCAGCAGTTTTCTGATTATTGGCGCTCTACTAAAAAAACGCTGAATTATTTCTGGAAAATCTGGCACGCGCGCTATTTGCTCAATCTTCGAGAGATGCACGCTCGAAATCTTGCTAAAAGAGGGGATGGTGTCACAGATAAACCTCCTACTGTAGGCGATGTAGTGCTTCTGAAAGAGAATTTGCCTCGCTCGCAGTGGCAACTAGCTCGAATAACCAAACTGATTCCTGGCTTAGATAATCCGATCCGATGTGCAGGGGGGCCTTTTACGGCCCTACGCTCAGACCTTGCGATCCATTGCGCAACCCCCGTAGTTTCGTCATCTCGGACGTTTCCCTTCTATCACTGCCAGCCACTCTAGCCATGCTGTTGGACGCCAGTTACTAAGAAAGTCCCTGGCGTGTTGACGTCATGGTGCTGACAGATCCCAACGGCCGTCCCGGCCATACGCAAACCGGTATCAGCCTTATTGCTGGTCTCTCAGACAGCTCCTGACGTCATTGTTCTTTCTCCAAGTTGGCATGCTGTAGGAGCGGCTTTGGTGCTGTGGCAGATCCAGTTGGTTCCCATTTTATCTACTCGCTGTAACCAGCTTTCGGTGGCCTGGGTGGAGCGTTGTGCCGACGACCAACTCTTTGCAGCAACAAACTTGCCACGCCGAGAGGATGAACCACTACAACCACTAGGGATGCAGCGGCCGCCGTGACTCAGAGGCATGCTTGCTACCCACTGAGCCACCGACGCGGCGCTTAGATAATCAATGCTGCTCGACCTATGTTCGTACTGCTCGCGGAAAAACTTTGTGCCATGCTATCAAGTTGCTAATTCCTGTAGAAGCACCTGCTGAAGATGTGTACTGACACAACGACTGTTTTAGCTGCACCAGTCAGCAACGACTGGGTAGAATTTAACGTCAGCCAGCTCGCGTACACAGAGGTCGGGCGGTGACGCGCAATCGAGATCGTCGGCCTCGGCGTACTCTCAGATGCAACGCGTGTGGTCGAGTGGGACACCGTACGTACTTCTGCCATCACTTCCGTCGTTCTTCCTCTGCTAGCTATGTGTACCGTGCTCGGCCTTTGTACCACCCTAGGTCCGAATACCACTCTCGTACGCCCTCCTCTACTGTAGATAACTAAAATTTTAACTCGTTCGTTCCCAAACCCTCCAGTCATGTGCGTGTAGAAGCTGTTACTGTCAGATACTATGATTCTCATTTTAACACTGCTCAACAATCTACCGGTTATCATTCTAATGTGTACTTGGGTGATCGTGTGTCTGCTTTTGATCGGTTGGGTTGTTATCCACGTGTCACTAACTACCGTCACTGATCTTTCTTGGTGGCCGGAGTGTCAAATAGGATTTGACGTTGTTGGTCAATTTTTGTTATTTGAGTTTGCCGCAAATTCTAACACGGTATCGTGTCGGTTCTTGTTGGTGTTGGGTCCCATTGACCCATTTTGTGTTGAATTTTGGTTTTTGCGCTAGTGATTAAACGAGAAAACTGACGAGGTGGAGAGCGGTCGTGTGTTTAGTTCTGGAGTAGCAGTCGGGTCTGGCGTGTCGGTCGAAGCGACGGTACAGCCGCACTGGTAGTAAGAAGTCGCGCAGCCACACAGCGCCTCAGAAACTACGTAAATTCAGTCTCACTTTCTTGGAAAAGTTTGTCTCCTGCGCCCTGTAGTCTATTGTATGTATATTATGGGTAGACCTATTTCCTCAGAGAATTTCAATTTGTAGTCTTAGTTTGTAGTTAAAAATTTTCGCAAAAATAATTTGTAGTCTTAGTTTGTAGTTGTCAAATTCAGGTTCAACAAATATGTAGTCCTAGTTTGTAGTCAATTTGTAGTCAGGTTGCCAAACGTCAGAAATTCGATTTTACTGCAAATTTTTGCCAGTTGAACAAAAAGTCGTAGAAATGCTTTGCAAAAATAATAACCGGAAGCTTGTTAAGGGGCCGTCCATAAACGACGTCGTTCCAAAATTCCGATTTTTCGGACCCCCCTCTCCCAAAATCGCCTTGCGTCGTTTCTTGGGGACCCTCCTACGGCGACGTCGTTTTCGGTTTACCCCCGCCCCCCGATAAGAGGGCAGTACATACAGTACAGTAACGTTTTCTTGTTTCATACAGCGCAATTAATTGAATAAATCGCTACAACCACTCTGGGAAGCTTTTCTGTATGTAGAAACGTTTGACAGAATGTGCATAAATCGAAAATGATGCAATTCAAGTATTCTAAAATTGCGAAAAAAGCGACGTTGTTTTTTCCTAACCCCCTCCCCCTCCTAGTGCGTCGTCTATGGTCGCATTTCAGCAGATCCCCCCTCCCCCTTCTGGAACAACGTCGTTTATGGACGGCCCCTAATTGTTTTTCTGTGAAAAAATCGCCTTTTCTAATAGATATTTCTGGAAACAAACAGACGAAATTCAATGTTTAATATACAGGGTGTGTCAAAAAAAACAACCCAGCAGAGTTTTTGCTGTAGCAACCGCAAATCTCAACCGATTTGAATGAATCCTGCTTTAAATGAAAGATAAATAAATTCTTGAAAGACTGGTGAAGGCCCTATTAAGATACGATGCTTAGTTCCTGAGATATTTTCCTTCAAACTCAAAACAGTGATTTTGGCAGTGAACAAGAGCGATTCCGTTGCACTTCACAACAAAACGGATTCCTACTGCTGAGGGGCAACAAGACTTTTACAAATGAAGTAACCAAGCATGTGTGGCACCAGAAAAACCTCGTTACGTTAGCCCTGAGCAGTAGGAATCGGTTTTATTATGAAGTGCAACAGAATAATAAAAATCACTCTTGTTCATAGCCAAAATCTGTTTTGACTTTGAGTGCAAATATCTCAGGAACCAAGCATCATATCTTAATAAAAGCTTCACCAAACTTTCACGAATTAATTTATCTTTCATATAAAATAGGACTCACTGAAATCGGTTGAGATTTGCGGCTGCTACAGTTAAAAATCTGCTGGGTTGTTGTGCACTGCCAAAATCTCTGTTTTGAATTTGAAAGCAATTATCTCAGGAACTAAGCAACGCATCTTAATAAAAGCTACACCAGTCGTTCGAGAATTTATTTATCTTTCATTTAAAGCAGGATTCATTCAAATCGGTTGAGATTTGCGGTTGCTACAGCAAAAAATCTGCTGGGTTGTTTTTTTTTGACGCACCCTGTAATTCCAATGCTGAATATGACATTTTTTATATAATTCCAAAGGCATTTTTTTAAAAATAGAATGAGATATTTTTTAAAAACTAAGACAAGAAAAAACACAAGTCAATGATGTGCAAAAGTCAATGATGTGGTCACCTTTCATTGAAAATTTATAGGGGTAAAAAGCGGGGAAATTGGAAAACGATCCTTCTAACACTTTACATAAAAATAGCTTGGTTCTTGGTATTGGGTAAGCTTATCATAAGCTCAAGACAGCTCAAAGGCCGATTGGGGACTCAATTTATATAAAATTACATTAAAAAACCGGAAAATTTCCAATAAAAATGACTACAAATTGACTACAAATTCGCAAATTATGAAAAAGTAGTTTGTAGTCAATTTGTAGTCAGCCAAAATAATATGTAGTCTTAGTTAATTTGTAGTCTTGATGACGTCATAATCGCCGAAAATATGTAGTTTGTAGTTAGTAGTTTGTAGTACTACGAATAAGGTCTAATTATGGGTATTATTGGTGCGACTTGCAGGTTTAGATAACATGGTTAGTCACATCCAAATGTTCTTTGTCATGTAAGGATGCCACAGATTTCATTATTCCAAAATATCCGGAAGATTGCTAACATCCATGAGTGTAAATCAAAGCACGGTTAGTGGACGCTTTAGAAAAATAATGACGATCTGTTTGGAAACATCCGGACATGAGGCGAAATGGCAGTTGTTGCTTCTTAGGTGGATTACCAAACGGACCTTTCTGGCGACCGGCGACTTACAAAGGTCGCACACAAAATTCTTCTCTTATTGACGTTGACAGCTTGCTGAAGTCTGATGAAGTTTATGATCACTCTACCGACCCGAAGGATGACAGAGTGTGCGGTCAGATGAAACAGCAGAACGCAACAATTCTTTAAACTCAGGATCTGTGGCATCCTTAGATGACAAATAACATTTGGAAATGTGACTAGCCATTTAATTTTAAAAAGTGGGCTGCAGAGATCGTTTCAGTTATCTTTATTACGTTAGGTCGGTTATGTTTACTTAACCGCGAGCATCGCGCTTTGGATAAACATTACAGCTTTTGCGATAAGGCACTGTACTGGAGACATTGCTTGTAGCACAGCGTATTCTGATTGTGCTGGATGGCTTTGACGAATATGACAAAAATGGTAAATTGTTTCAAAGTTCTGCAAAAAATAATTATCTAGTATTTTCCGTTTATTATTAAACATTGCTTTTTTTGTTATTTTTGCGGGCCACGATTTCGTTCTGTTAGCAGAGCCTATCTGTCTCATGGTGCACATTCCAAACTGCAAGCGGCCGGGAGCCTAGTTTCGAGTGCTTACGATTATCTGCGTTCTGGGTGGAGAAGTCGAACTTTGATTTGGTCCTGGGCGGATCGTTTTGCCGAGCCGTTGGCCCAGTGTACTTGCATTGGGGGCGACCTTATTAGCTAGGGATTTATTTCGTTTAACCGGCACCAGTTGTGGGCCAGCTTGACCATGTACAATGAGTGGCCGATAGAAGGCCTTACATTGTAAATACATTGTATAGCGTAGCCAGGTCCACTAACCCCTTTGTTGCTGCAGAATAAGGTGGTTTGTGCAAAGTTGAGGGTGTTACAGTGCGATTGCGAGAACCTGAAGGAAGCCTTGCCTCAAGTGGACGGTCAGAGAGCAGGACGTTGGAATCGTTGACGGAGGTGGAGCGAGAAAGTGATTTCATCGAGCAGCTGGAAGCCGAACTGGCAGGCGAAGAATGTTAGGAAGGTGTTAGAAAGAATGTTATGAACGGTGTAGGCGTGTCTAGTTTTAATGTTGTGTCTTTCGAATGCAAGTCCGATTGGCCAGGAATAAAGTAGTTGCTGCGTGTGTCTGCCTAACACTTTGCGCCGTTGCATTTTCTTTTCCTTGCTCTATCCAGCAAATACTACTCGCTTTCCTGGTTTTTACAGGTTTACATGGCTAACATACTGAATTTGTTTGGCAGACTGATTTACATTTTCTATAAACAAAATGACTCTGGATTTCGGTGCATGTAGGATACTGTCGCCATTTGTCTAAACGATTAAAAGATGCAACAATAAACGCAGAACAATGCAATGATACACATGCATCGTTTATAATGCCAAACCTCATTGCAAAATACTAAACAGAAATTCCTAAGTAAAAAACACAGCAGGGAAAAAAGAAAGACCCACGTACGTAAGCAGAAAATTAAGTAAGTCCGTCAACTGTTCTCAGAAATGCTGCCGATGAGCAGGATTTCTGCAGGAACATCAAGCAAACTAGTCGTGAAGTAAGGATACCGCTTCGTGACTCAACACAACTGAACCTGGAACGTTACAGACTGCGTCACTTCCAGGAATCCAGATTCTTTCTTTGTGCACAACAGCTATATCTTCTGGAGGAACAAATTTTAAGTACGTGGAAACGGGTTCTGCAAAAGTAGGAAACTAAATGAACAAATAGTAACCACTTTACCACAAATATGAATTTCGCGGTTAGGTTACATATCGAATGTTACAAAATAGTGCTGAGAAAAACCTTTGCCAGAAAAGCACTATTGAAGAATCGCGAGCACATATGGATCACCTACCTAACAGCTCCAGCATATCTTGCAGTCACTTTTTTGAATAATTCCTTAAGTATGAGCTCGAATCGATTGTCATCGTGATAAGGTTGAGTGTATGCAGGGGTCTTGGAGGACGGTGTAGCTCAGCGTGCTGCTCTTCTGTTGGCTTGGTCAGCAGAGATCCGTCTGTTAGTGGCAGCGGCACCTGAAAATCGGCGCAGGTCAACAAGTAATGCGGCATGAATCAAATCTAATGAATGTGACTAACTAAACTATTGTATGTTATCTAAACTTACATTTTACCAATGCTATGCTCCGGTAAAATAGCGTTAGACGCTGATCGAATCGCTGATTTGCAGATTGACACGTTTACTCACTCTCCAGTCAAACCAAAGAACACTACAAAGAAATCGAATGTACAGAACGACTGATAAGGAAAGACCTGGATTATAAAACGTGACATAGCGCCGTGAACCTGGTTAAATGAGAACAGGAAATATGTTGTAACGTAAGCGGTAAGTAAGGGCACAATCGTCAAAAGCACAAACACGAGTGATCATAAGTGCTAATTACAGACAAAGACAAAGCAGACCGTCAAAGGCTACATGGCAAGAGGAACATGCCGATACGCATGCAGAAAGGACCAGGCTACCTCTGAAATGAAGACACAGTAAAGGACTGAGAGAGAATCATAAGCCGAGGGCGAGGCTAACAGAGGCACGGTAGGAGTGGGTTGGGCGAAAATAGCGGTCAAACGACCGGTCAGATTGTCAGTACAGACAGAGGACGAGTCAAAACTGCGTTTGAGGAAGGTGGTTGCACAGCCAATGCGAACAGAGTGCAGTATGAGTCTGAGGCTGGCACAGGTGCGGTGTGTAGCAGGAATGCCAGGCAGCCGAGCAATGGAGTTCGAAGGAGAAAGCGGTCGAGGGGAGTTGAATTAGTGAAAACGAAGCAGAGGGGGGGGGGGGCGTTTTAATAACGAAAGGCGGTCACAAGTCAAGGTAGCAGAAACATGGCAGAGAGGCGAGTGTGTGGCTGACGTGTTCAACAAAGTGACCATGTTTATGTTGATCTGTCTAGCTCTGGGAAAGAGAAGAAATGGTTAGGCGAGCACTATGGACAGTAATATAGGAAAAGCGAAAGGCGTTGACCTCTGAAAAGCGCACAGAACCGGTGAGCCAGAATAGTGCTAGAAAGAAGGTAGCGCGGTAGCGGTAGAGTTCCTCTCTCCGTTCCCCGGCCACAGAATGCTTCGGCACTCCTCTCGTAAAAACCGACCCAGGTGGTGTCAGGGCCAACCGCAACGCCTAACGCACGTCTAAGTGCAACTAGGCATGGCATGGCCATGTGTGCCGCCACCGCAGCCCCGAACGTGGGGTACCATATATGGTACCGGCACCTTATATGGTGTCGGTACCATAAACGGCGTTAAGTGCCTGACTGTATAATGCTTATTTGAAAATCTTGCCTGCGGTGGGCATGTCGCAGCGCTGTTCGGTGACAGGTCACTTTCGCATTTCACCAATAGTAAACAATGAACGTTTGTTTACATAATTTTTTACACGAACCCAGTACAGGCTAAGCTAGGTTTCGCTGCAGAATTGCGAGGGAAGCAGCGTGCATTTCACTTATGCATGACGCACTGATGCTCCGATTTTGATACATCGACACTAACCCCCCACCAATTTGGAAGTACCAGCTTCTGTTCAGCACTGTGAACAAGTTTTAGACTTCTACATTGATTGGGGATTAGGCTTGGGATGAAGTTAAACGTACCTTTAGGATCTATCTTTAGGAATTTTAGGATCTAGCCTCAGCTTAAATCAGGTAGGTTTTCGCTAATGGATGATAGTGTCCCACTATTGCCGAACGTTTTCTTACTTTTTAGCGAAAAACAGCAGTGCCGCTACTTCCATATCATCTCTGAAAATTGGCTACCGTAGTTGATAGATAGTGTTTTCGTGTTGAGAAACTAAAGACTATGTCGAGTACGGTAGCTAGAAACGAACGGATCTAAGAGAATTGAAAAATTTTGCACAAAACAGAAACCGAGTGGATTGTGAATGGCCTATAGGTAGTCGGTTAGCCATTCTGCCTTCCAATCAGTGTCAGTGTAGTGATAGTACCGCCTAGATAAACCTAATCGTTTCTACAGCCAGATCTACAGGTCATCATTTCTGCACGGTACATTGCACAAGTAGGCAATGAAAATGGACATGAAACGCTGGAAATGAAAAAGTGCTGCTTGAAACGGGAACTACCAACTTGCGCACAACCGATTTGCGCACACGGACCGCGGGCACACCAACTTGCGCACAACCGATTTGCGCACAACCGATTAACGCACAACCGGTTTGCGCACAACCGATTAGCGCACAACCGAATTGCGCACAACACAACCGATTTGCGCACAAAGAGCAATCAGTTATAAATTTTATGTATGTATTATAAATCTGTCTGTTATAAATGTAACTGTTACAGTCAGGCACTTAACGCCGTTTATGGTACCGAGACCATATAAGGTGCCGGTACCATATGGTACCCCTACCCATGACCATGGGTGCCGGTATCATATATGGTACCGGCACCTTATATGGTACGAAATCTGAACAGAGTGGTACCATATATGGTACCGGTACCGGTACCAATGCGAAGGTAGGGGTACCATATATGGTGCCGTCACCCATGGTCATACCACCACAGGCCTCGAACGTGGGGTACCATATGTGGTACCGGTACCATGGTACCACCACAGGCCCCGAAGGTGGGGGTACCATATATGGTACCACTACCCTAGGTACCGGTACCATAAACGGCGTTAAGTGCCTGACTGTGTTATGTAAAATTACTGTTGGTGTCTATGACTATATTGTGCTGCAAAAAAAGTAAAAGTGTTTAAGTGAAAAAATTGTGCGCAAATCGGTTGTGTTGTGCGCAATTCGGTTGTGCGCTAATCGGTTGTGCGCAAACCGGTTGTGCGCTAATCGGTTGTGCGCAAATTGGTTGTGCGCAAGTTGGTGTGCCCGCGATCCGTGTGCGCAAATCGGTTGTGCGCAAGTTGGATAGTCCCGCTTGAAACAGACAATGATGATCAGTGCTCTAATGAACGTAAAAACATATAAGGTCAAGAAGGAACAAATTCTGCAGAATTTTTAAGGGTAGATGACGTGATAAGACATTTAAGAGGCTGTGTAAACAGGATTGGAAAATTTTACGCTGATAAGTTAGTAAACGCTGCCTCCCTAGCACGCTCACATCTTTTGTCTGCGATAACCCTAGTATGGTGAACTAAAACCAACCATAAAAAACAACCCGACACTCTTTTTGTTGGAGCAACCGTAAATCTCAACCGATTGGAATAAATCTTTTTTTAAAATAAACTCTTAAAGATTGATACAATTTATGTTAACACATCCTTTGTATGCGATAACTGTAGTACGTATGGTGAACTTAATTTGTACAACTGAGACAAATCAAACTAAAACCTAACCTAAAAACATGCTAGTGTTTTGTAGCAAGGCTATCTTTTCAGCTTCTGGTTTTAGTTCGTTTCTCTTTCCAACACCCCTGCTTATGCATCTCAATCTTTCCTTCCTCATTAACTCTGTATAATCAGGGCACCGCACGCGCGTTAATGCGTCGGGATCTTAGCGGCCTGCTGTGCTAACACTTCCGCAAGATAGATCGATTGTGAGCAGGCGCGTTTACTCACGGCAGTTGTTGGCTCGTTCTGCCTGAATGAACTGGGTTACTACGTTACCAAGTCTAGTCCGCCGATCGGTCGCCTGTTTGCTATATAGAGAGTCAGTGTAATAAATGTTATTTTGATTCAGTGATACTAGTAACTGGCAGGCTGTCTACTCTCCAAAAAGTCTCGGGAAAGAGGAACACGAAGCGCCAATATATACTGCCATGAAGAGCGGTCCGCTGCTGATAGATGTTCTCTGCTTGGTTATTGATAGTTAGTGTATCTGCCTTTAATAGGCGTCTACTCTTACTGGTGGAAGAGAAGTAGTCTCTTGTGGTTTTGAGGAATGAGCCGTAAACGAGTAAAAATAATTACATTTAATTGTCCTACACGGTTACTCTGTGATATACATACATGTGGCAGGCAGTGTGTGTGTGCGTTTACATCAGCCGATTGCGTGCACTATGACTTCTTTCCTATGGTCAAATTGGCTGTGTTTTGAAACTTGTTACGCTGTATACACACAGATAATGTGTCTTTTTCATCCGTGTTGTAACAAAATAACGGTACTGCTAAGGTGGGGTTATTGGTTCAATAAGTATTATGCACAGTCGAGTACATGCAGTGAAACAAGGGTTTTGTTTCTTCTGTAAGAAATCTTATCTTACTATATCTCATTTGTTTTCTCGATAATCTCGCATATAGAATCAGCAGCGTAATTATTTAAGCTATGATCCATTCGCGGTTTGGATAGGGAAAGAATTGAATTTGCACTGCAATTGCTGAAATTGAACATTCCAACGCAATCAAAACGTCTACAGTGATACTTGCGATTGCCCTTGTTTTGTCCAGATACTTCTAAAAATACGACAAACTACCTAGTGCGTGTAAGGAAATTATGTAAACAAACGTTTGCGAATGTTTGTCAACAATTTCCAGCATGATGTACCGCATTCTGATCTGTTTGCTCTGGCTAACAGCACAGCTTGTCGGTATTGGGAACCCATTAGTCAAATTGTTTTACACAGTCTTTATTTTTCGTATTGTAAGAAATCTGTCTTATTTTCCACCGTTTTTTATTTGAGATCTGATGGTTTTGTGACTTTGTTTTAATTATTGTCTCTTGTCTCTTCGCCTTTTCTTCCTTATCTCGACCTAAATTAGAGACCTAGAAGTGCTTGTCGGACTAGACCACTTGTCATACCTTAGCTTTTCTAGGCACTGCGAATTCGGCAAAAATGGCTGTAATGTTTGAATGTTTTTGCAACCAGAAACAAAAGTTGCAGTTGTACAAAACATTCGTTAGATCAACATTGGAATACGCATCACCCGCTTGGAATACATTTAAAGTAAAGGATAAACAAAGTACTGGAGAGCGTTCAGCGCTTCAATTCATATCAGGGACAAGGGCAATAGTTTGAACGTTTGAAATTATTCAATTTAGAAACGCTAGAAAAACGACGTCTAGAAATTGACTTGCATCATGTTTAGCTAATTTTCTATGGCTTAGTTGACTTGGAATTCGATGACTTTTTACAACCAACCAATTAGTTATTCGACCCGAGAAACTTGTCTAAGCGCATTTTAATACACAAATTTCTCGCCAAGTACATTTTGTCCTCATCATGTCGTTTGTAAGCGTAACTCTCCATCAAGAGTCAAGTTGGTTGTCCTATTAGTATGCCAGGAACAACATCCGAACCCACCTCCACTGTAGTCAAAATTAACAGGGTTGTTTGTCTGCCATAGTACATGCTTGAGGTTTAGTGACCCTTCATTACAACGGTGGAGACGTTTCATCAGCTGACATTCTTGATTGCTACCCGGCGTATCGCTGCGGTAATCTTTCCGGTCTCTTGTCCCGAAAAAGTAAGTGAAAGTTTGCAGAGTCTGGGTTACTTAATTGCACTGATAAGCAGGTGTACGGTAGCGAATGTGATTCCGTTTTTACACTTGCATTGTTCCTGCCACCAAATCATGTCGAAAATCCTTGATGATCAGCTGGTTGCATGGCACCGGGACTGGCAATTCATAAATCAGCTTGCCCTGTCTGGCAGAGCTGTGATGACTGTAAGTGGGTAGCTGAAACTGGCACGTTAACGCGGGCTCGGGCTAACTGTTTACCAACCTGAGGGGAAAGACTTATTTCACTAGCAAAAGTATTTTTTTTCATTTTAACGCCTACAATGGCAGGGCACTGTACCTTTTAGAGTCCTGTGACAAACCAACCAACAAGGTCGGTAGCGCCCCACTGCCTGAGCCGACCAGCGCAGAGTAGTTAAAGGCCAAAAACCGGGTTTCGAGCCCACGAGACAGCGACCTAGGGGAGCGGAGCAGTGATACTGGCCCAGGGCAGGGCCCCATACTCATCCATCTTGATGTCTGAAAAACCTAGAGCTTTAAAACCAGTTCTGCGTCGGCCGGTCAACCAGAGTGGAACTATTTGGCCGGTGGTAAATTAACCGAACAATCTAATCGCGCAGGAATTCACAGTCAAAGACATTAACCGAAACTATTGCCTTTACAAAACAGGTCGTTGCAGAACGACAGATTAAATCACCTTAGACACCCTAGAAAACCGAAAGATTAGACATTCTAGAGACATCCTCTAGATCGGTACTTCCAATACTGTCACATTTGCATCAGCAAGCAGAAAATGCCTATGGAGGGTGACCTACTTCTCCCAATCAGCAAGAAACATGGAATCGTCCAATGGTTAAGAGTGAATTACATTCTGAATGTTCTCAGCACACCATGTGGGACTGAATACTTCCGAAACGATTTTAGTTTGATTAAATATATTAAACTGTCTTCTGCCAAAATCTGTAAACCAACTTAGCTAACTTAAGCCAGACAGTATAAAGCATGACTATTTTGCAACACATAAAACACGTTTACCTCTCCATCGTACCAAGAATGCGTTGCCCACTAACACTCTTTCTGCGCAGTTCAGTTACTAACATCTTGTCTTGCGTGGGCGACAAAATAAATAAAGGAATAAAATATTCACATGTAACGCAAAATTATGTCTGTGACAAGTTCTCTAGATCGGACAAAGTCAGGCTCCTAAATTGAAAGTTTTTCTAACGCAACCACCTAGCATTGCTACCGTACTGTATGTCTGTGCAAACATGATGTCCAATTTCTTCTTGCACATAAATGCAGTGAGCAAACTTGCGAGGCCGTTGTATATTTCGATTCTTCCGTAAAACACAAATACAAAACACATTTATTTATTAAATATTTTACAAAATGAAAAAACCTTGTTTCGAAGCCCTCTAAATTGTTAAAGGTGATAGATTCCAAAATGTATCTTTAGTAGAATTGTACCCGGCGAGCCGGACTGATGCTAAAATGTACTCTTAATAGATTTCAAAACTATATCTTATCTTACTATCGATGGTAGTGGACTTCGTCTTCCATTGTGTAGAGAATGGGCCACTCCATCTTTTCGCTGGCTTTGCAGCTGAGGTATCAGCCCCTGGGCATTGTCCCCATGGATTTTCTGGTACAAAGCGACAGAAACAAATCAGCCCATGAGCTTTCTCACAGATGCTCCGGACAGATCCGAGCCAACACTACTGCAGCCCTGGCTAGTGCGAAGAGGAACATTACAGTCCCTAAACCTGTACATCACGCGCCAGGCTAAACAATATTAGTGAAAATAGGAAAAGACAATTCTAACATACTTTCTGCCCGGAGCTGCATCGTTTCGCGGATTGTATCTAACCGCTGCGGCTCGAACGCCAAGACCAGTCCGAAGGTCTGCTCCGGGTCGAAGCCTTGGTACCTTCAAAAGAGAAAAAAGTTGCACTGAACTCAGAATACATACAGCACATATTTGTCAACTCACAATTGGTTCCGCTCGATCAGCAACCGGAGACAGGTCAATTGCCGCGACAACTTTGATTGCCCAGGACAAATCGCGTCTGAGACAAAACAAGTTTCTTAACAATTCCATTCCGTCTGTACATAAAACAAAATCCCGATCTTCAGTTCTAGTTTTTGACATAAAGGTTGCGAAACAAGTTTCTTGACAAGGTCAGTTTAATAGCCTAGCCCGTAAATGCTTGCGTCAGATTGCTGCATGCTCCAGTTGACTTCCGAAGATGCAAGAAAGAACGTTCGCACATAAACCAAAAAAATTTGCACTGAACTCAGAATACATACAGTACATATTTGTCAACTCACTCCTGGTACCGCTCCATCAGAAACCTTTCAGATGGTGTAGGTTTGCCTCGTAATCGCGATGGGCGCCTTTTCTGACTGGTCCTGTGGTATCGCCCCCATATGTTGGTAAGGTCAATTGCCCCGACAATATTTATTGCCAATTTGGGTGGAATAATGGCGAGTAAAAAGCCAACCCAGAAAGGCCGCCAGCAGCAACAACAACCTAAAATGAACAAATCAAATCACATTCTCACAACAGCTTTGATTCGAACAACTTAGCTTACTTCTCAATACTTCATCGCACAATGAATAGTACTTCGTCGCAGAATAATTTTCAAAGTTTAAATTTCAAATTCTTCGAGTTAATTCAATATCGTATGATAAATTTAGAAAGATTTTTCCTTTAAATATTGTATGCGATTATACTGTCACCTGTTGTGCAAAAGTTGAAACCATGGTACAGCCGCATTACGATTAAACCGGCATCTGTTGGGCGAAAGTTGATACTAAAACTTGTATTAATTGTGTAAAACTTCTATAAACAATGTATGTTCAATGTATTAAACTTGTATTAATTGTGTAAAACTTCTATAAACAATGTATGTTCAATGTATTAAACTTGTATTAATTGTTTAAAACTTCTATAAACAATGTATGTTCTAGGGTTCCCCAAGGTAGTGGTGTAATTTCGGATCTACAGCAAAACCAACTTTACCAAATTTTAGTATCTACTAATTGCAAATGTTTTTTGCATTACAGTTTGTCATCGAGTCAAAAGGTGGAGCGCGAAGGCAGTGATGTGCCTAGCGATAATGAACTGAAAGCGGTATTGGAGCAATCGCATCGCGAAAGTGAACGCGAACACGAAGAGACCATGGAAGCGTTTTTCGAAAAAGAGAGTGATGCAGAGTTGGAGGTGGTCAATCTCAGAGGTTGGTTGTCCTATAGAGTCAAAGATATGGAATGACGATCGCTTATGTTCACACTGACCTGCTTTTACGGATAAATTTTTATTTTTGAGATGTTTTATTTTTCGAAAAATTTCCTGGTGGGTCGAAAATGGGACACCTATTACTACTTGGATTTTAAAGGTGACTGCTAGAACTACTTTGTCTAAATGGAGGAAGAATAGAGATTCTTGAATAAAAACTCCTGATTTGTCAAATTTGGGAAGGCTTGACGCCTGAACGCTAGCGATGGGAACTATTCTGCCAAATAAGGGCGTGGTATTTGGTCGGGTGGGCCATTTTCCTCTTTTCTCATTTCCTCCTTTAAGAGTCCCGTTTCCTTTTTTTTCAGTTTTTGCGTTTTAACCAAATTCAGACTGCTAAAAGGTTTTCTATGATGTTATAATAGCGCCAAACTTTACTGCTCTGCTAGTATTGCATTATTGTAAGACTGCTTTAATATGTGCTTTCCGTGTTGTTTCCGGGCATTGGGGGACCGGCTGGCGGCCCAACAAAGGGTTCCCAACAAACGGCCATTAGATGGGCAATTACAAGCGCAATCACAAAGAACAAAAGAAATGTAAACAAGTGTGTGACGAACTTTCTCTTTTCAGCTTTCAGACTATCCTCTGTGATTTAGTTGTGATTTTTTTTATTTGTATAGTAACAACTTTCTATTTAAACGTTTAGTTGCCGACGTTAGAGGCCTCACTTTCTCTTCACGCGCACAAATCTTTTAAATTGTAGCACCTGTCAAACCCACCACTCGTCAAACTAATAGGCCGCGCGCCTTCTAAATTTCTTTTTGTTCATTAATTTGACTGTCAAGGCTTAGATCGTGAAGTTGAATAGGGGCACAGGTGTTTCGGAAAATACGCCCTAAGGGCTCCGGATCTGGGTCTCTATTTAACTCTGCGGTCGCCCAGTAAGAATCACTTCTTCTTCTTCTCCTCCGTCGCTTATGTCTTGGATGCTGTTTGAATAAAGAATTACTTTCGTTCCCAAGACCACCGACACGCCGGCCCGCTGTGGCAGAAACTTGTAAGGGTAAGTCGTGACAAGTGGGCAGTGCAAGGGAGGCCAGTGTGGTGGGTGTACCTCCCTTCTGGTTACCCTCCTCTAGCCGTGTCTGTAAGACTGTCTGTCGAGTCTAGAAGTTTAATTTAGGCTGGAAGAAAACAATCCGAAATGCGCGTCCGAATTTCTACACAAACTGCTTGAAGAGCAATGGTCGACCGAAGTATCGATGGCACAGTTGGCTGCTGGCAACCTGGTCGTTTGGAAGAAGTATGAGTAGGTGAATCGGCAGCTGTCTACGCTTACTCGTCACTACCTTGAGGGCGCGTTGGCAGCAACGGCTTGGTGCGCGGCTGCGCCTATGCTTTGTCGCAGCCATGTAACATGGCTGTGAGATAGATGATACTGCTATTGAGTTGTTCTCAAGTCGATTTTTTATTCCTATTCTCTGCTTTCCTTGGTCCGCAAAAAATAAACGAGACTTCTGTTGATATATAAATGTGTGTTTGTGTCTGTACGCCGTTCGTATTACTGTTTCCGAGTAAATTTATTTTGAAATTAAATAACTATTAAATTGCTTGCTCAGCCTTCAGATGAAAATAACTTGCTATTAATTTGCTTGGTACCCAAATTCTGAAATTTAATTTGATAGAAATTTGTTATTTGCTATGAATTAAATATAAATTTGCTAAAATCAATACTCAATTCCTGAGGAAACAGCTCAAAACCTGGGTCGTGTCAGTCCAATATAAGTTTACCTTTCTTCAGATGGCGACAAATGGTCTACAAACTGGCATTTAATGAGTTGATGCCTTTGTTATAGGCATCAACAGGGTCATTTTTGGACTGAACTTGTTATTTTGTAGCCAGACTTTGGCTAGTGAAGCTGCCAAACCAAGCAAATTTATATCAAATTCATATCAAATTTATATCAAATTTCTGGGCCAATTTTACGAAATTTAATATAATTTTAATTTGTTTGACAGTCATTGCGAGAAATTTAATTTGTTATTAAATTGCTATTTACTTGGTGATTTTGGCCAAAACAATTTAATTTTGTTATTTAATTTTAATTTGATCGGAAACACTAGTTCGTATGTGCGCTAGTTAGAAGTAAAGCCTGGCGCTATTCTAACATCATAGAAAACCTTAAAGCAGTCTAAATTTTGTTAAAACGCAAAAAAACTGAAAAAGGAGGAAATGGGAACATTCTTTCGGCCTTTGGTCGTTCTGGTAAAACATTTACTGTTTACTGTCGTAATGAATCAATCTTGGAAGATTCGCTGATACTTAAAGCTGGCATTACATTTGAAAAAAGCCCTAAAATCACTCATGTTCGATCCCAAATATGGAACTGATTTTTTGCAATTTTACGTGGTAAAAGGTTTGGTGAAAATTCCAGGTCTTTCCGGTCCGGTTCACACTCCTACAGGTTGGTAGCTCAACAGGATGTCGTTGAAATCTTGTACCGGCATAAAGAAATCTGCAATAACTATCATCAGGATACATGTGAAGGTTGCAACGTGAACACAAGTCACAAACATTTGCACGTGTGTAAGATCGCTATGTAAACGGTGCTACAAAAGTAAGTGCAAAGTAATGAAAAATGTCTGCAGTTCTGTTGCAGCATTTTCTGTTTACGGTGGCGTTCTCAACCTGAGCATTCTGCTTTTGCTCCTGCTGAATGTTAGGGGTTGCGCTGAACGCTTTCTTACCTGCATAAGCATGACCATAACCTCGATAGCAGATCTCCAGACATGGGGCAAAACATTCCAGAAAGCCGAACATCGATAAACAACGGATAATTCCTATTCAGAGGCGTAAAATGGCGAAGAGACCAAGAGTGTCCATACTCAGTCGCCAGCTTATGAAGCGAAAAGCTTCATCATTTAACAAAATCAAAGGGGGCAACGTTACCGGATGTGTCAGCGACGTTGTTGTTTGATTGTTGATCATCAGTCAGCGCTCTGTTACCTGGCTGAGCGAGAAGGACCATTAAATGAAAGATATTCCTAATCCTACTCGTGCTGTCTGTTACTTCTTCATCGTTTACTTAAATGTATTTACTAGTTGTATTAAAACTTCAAACTCAAGTGCATTACTCATCTATGCTCAAGAAGTAAATAATGAGAATAAGAAATAGTACACAGATATAGCTACAGAGGATAATATATTCTGTTTGGATGGACAATACAGCGGAACGTGTTTTGCGGTTCCATTTTGCGAAACAGAAAGTCAAAGATGTAGGTCTCAAAAAGCGCCGCTGAAGGTCCGTGCATGCGCCTGTACTTTTCCTTCACTTCCATCCAAAAACCCTCGATCTCCTGCGTGTGAACCGTTGGATCTTGTCGGTATATAAATTCGACAGAGTGGTTTACAGTGTCATGCACATATTGTATGTACCACCAGTTGTCAAATTTTGGTAGGAAGCCCACTAAGCGTATACGCATGCAACAGTAAACCGGTAGTAGGGGAGTGAGTCCGACTGAAGGCTGGGTCTTTAAAGCCCGATTTATAATGACGCTTCGGCCAACCGCGGGCCGGGCAGCTCGATCTGAGCTTCGGCCGACCTCGCTTCCCAAATGTCAGTTTACAGTAGCGCCGCGCCGGGAAGCCTAACACACCGTAATTATGCAGTTGATGTGCATGTTTACACCAATTTGGCACTAGTTTAGCGTTTGTTGTTGGTACTGTAATTATTATAAATAGATCCTTCTCTCAAAATGGCAAAATTCAGACAGATTAGCCGAAAGAAACGTGCTGTGTTGTTGATGGGTGTTTTGACTGTTATCGCTTTTGTGGGCAGCCAGCGAAGGAGTCGAAAACGTTGGGGAATCCACCCTATTCAACAATTGCGAGAGGCCTTTGGCGATTTTCATCATCTCTTTTCTCAGTCGAGACAGTTTGAGGACCGTTTCGTGCAGCAGTCAGATCTGTCAGATGCGCAGTTCGGCTTTCGGCAAGGCCGATCAACTGAAGATGCCCTCATGTCGCGACTATCGCGAGCTACCGAAAGCGATATTCTTTGTTAGCTGTCATCGGGCTTCTTTCATCTGTCTGCTCTCCTTTCTTTCCTTTCTTAGACAGGCTTCTACAATAGTTTACGTATTTCCTTATCGTTATTAATACTATTGTGCCATTCTGCTATTATATTATGTCATCTAGCCTTCATCTTTTCTTTCCATTGTAATGCATCTATCATCGTCCATTGTGTTTTTATATCTGTCTAGCTTTCCTTCTTTACCTTCTATTATTACACATACATATATCACAATACTGTCTGGGCTTATTTAAAACCGCTTCTATATATTTGAAGAGTTCTTGTGCTTGCGGTCAGTGTAAACAGATAGAAATAAACTTTGTTGGCTTGGCGTGCCGACAAATTGGTGCCGAGACCCGGGAGTGATGTCGGGTTCAATTCATCAGCGGATCGCGCCTACTAAAGCCAGACTAGAGAAGTACCTTGATGAGGGACCACCATATGAAAATCTTTTTGTTCATACTGACCCAGATGATGTCAACATTTTACGGTTGACAGAAGCCAAATACCAATTGTTGTTTGAATTAAAAAAGTTACAAATTGCTGTAGATTATTTGGAAACAAAGGACAAGGAATGGCTTCAAATAATCAAGGAACTCACAGGATCTGAGAAAAAATCTGAAGAAGAAAAATACGAACAAGTCACCACAGATCCTGCAGGTTTCATTTCTGTTTTGATTGAAGGCCAGGAACGACTGGCATTATTAGAAACGAAATTAGCTGATATTGAACATCGTATTGAGGTGCTCAATCAAAGAAACGTGATAATTACAAAGCCAGAACCTCCGGCCATGTTCTCAGTGCCGGCCCAAGAGTCACTTTTCCACAATGGCTCAATTGAGAACTTTTCGGCAATTCAGTGCGACCAGGAGGAGCCTCAAAGACTTTCTCCGACACTGGTGGGCTGGAGACACCTACCCACCCACAGTCAATGACATTGAAACTGCCCAAACTCCAGTTACAGCACTATTATGGAGATCCACTAAAGTGGAAGGAGTTTTGGGATATGTACGAATCTTCTGTGCACAATCAACCAATATCGAATGTTCAAAAATTTGCGTATCTAAAAGGTGTGTTAGAAGGGCAAGCCAGTGCTGCCATTGCAGGAATGGCAATAACAAATGAAAATTACCCTGAAGCTGTGGCTACACTCAATAAGCGATTTGGAAATATCGAAATAATCAAAGGCTCTCTATACGCTCAATTGCGCATGTTACCAAGTGGCACAAAAACAGTTGTTGCACTCCGCAACACTGTGGATAGTATTGAAAGAATCTTACGCCAACTTGAGGCGCTTGGCGAAAATGTAAACCAGTCTGCACTTGTACAACTAATTCTCGAAAAACTTTCACCTGGAACACTACTTGAATTAGAACGACAAAAGGGTACAAATTTCCCCTGGACTGTAGATACTTTACGACGATTCCTGTGGGACGTAGTGTCATTGAGAGAACGGATTCAGTGGGTCACTTCTGACACTCATGGACATGACGGAAAAATTCAGAAACAACCACAGCAACCCCAACAGCAATTGGGTCAAGCCAGATCACGCTTTACAACAGAATCATTCACTGCTGGCCTTCGGCAGAATAAAATGTCATTGGAAGACAATAAATCTCAGAGGAGACCTAATTGTTTGTTCTGTGGTGGACAGCACTACAATGATGAATGTAAAACATTCAAACTCTTAACTGATCGACGTAAAAGGCTCATGGAACTAAACAGGTGCTTTCTTTGTCTAAAAAGTAGTCATACTGCCAATCAATGTCAAGAAACAAAACGCATCTGTTACCGTTGCAAAGTCACTGGGAAACATAATAGGGCCCTGTGCCCAACATTGTTCAATAGAAGTGTTCAGCAGCAACAGCCTCATTTTGTTGCCATTGCTGCCGAAAATCTAGAAATTGATGAAGATGATAATCCAAATAATTTGCTCCCAATATCAGAAAATTCTGAAGCAAGCATGCATGTTACAACGATGGTGAGTGAACCTGCTGAAATAACAAAAAGCCATGGAGCCTTGCTGCTTACTGCAAAGGCTTTGGTGACAAATCCTACAGACACCACCAACTCAGCAATTGCTCATATTTTTTGGATTCTGGAAGCCAACGCTCTTTCCTAAGAGAGGAATTTGCCAAACAACTAAAACTTAATATAGATGAAAGGGAAACACTGTCAGTACAAACCTTCGGCCACAAAAGACCACAGTTGTTGGAATCAAAGGCTGTCCATTTCAACATATTGCTGCGTAATGGCAAAAATATGACAATATATACAAACTCATTACCAGTTATCACTGGCATACTGCATAGGGAGTCCATTCAACCGGCTGACAAAGAGGTACTTAGCCAAATTCCTGCTGAATATTTTGCAGATACCATTCCCATTAAATCTGAACAGTTCCAACCAGATTTATTGATTGGGTTGGACTATTTTTGGGATATTCTGGAAGCTGAAACACAAAAACAGCTACCATCTGGACTCCATATGCTTTCTTCTAAGTTTGGACTCCTGTTTAGTGGAGGATACCGTAATGACAACTTCACAATACCAGCGGTCACAACAAAGGTTACACACTGCGCAGTCACAGTTGCGGTCGAAAATGAAGAACCATCTCTTGAAAGATTTTGGAATCTGGAATCCATTGGAATCACTGATTCCTACGATACAACTGATGATGATAAGGCTCTGCAAAAGTTCAGTGCCACTGTGAGTTTCCAAAATGATCGCTACACTGTACAGTGGCCCTGGAAGGCAGAAAACCCAGAACTGCCTCAGAACTATGGGTTGGCTTTTGGTCGCCTTAAGAGCCTCACAAGAAGATTCCAATCTGACCCACAACTACTACAAAAATACAACAAAGTGATAATGGACCAACTGGAACAAGGGATCATAGAAGAAGTGACGTCTTATAGCACTGAAGGTCCATTAAAACACTACTTACCCCACCACCCAGTCCTGACTCCAACAAAGACAACAACAAAGGTTCGTATTGTATATGATGCATCCTCTAAAGAAAAACGCCACTTGAACAGTCTCAATGACTGTCTTAATCGTGGGCCCATCTTGTTACCTGACCTGTGTGCCCTTCTACTTCGGTTCCGACTAAAACCGGTAGCGATGACAGCCGACATTGAAAAGGCTTTCCTTCAACTGGAGTTGTGTGAAAAGGACCGTGATGTGACAAGATTTCTATGGTTGGCTGATCCATCTAAGCCTGCTACCAGTCATAACTTAAAAATCTTTCGCTTCTGTAGAGTCCCTTTTGGCATCATTTCAAGTCCATTTCTGTTGAGCGCCACAATCAATTATCATCTGCAAAATCAAGGTACCGCATCTTCACTAACCATAGCTAACAACATCTATGTGGACAATATGTTAGTTGGCAGTGACACAATAGAAGACGCTAAAAAACTTTACAAAGAAACCAAAGATATCTTTAAATCTGCTTCAATGAATCTTCGTGAATGGGCCTCTAACTCTGAAGCTCTGTTACAACAAATTCCTGAGACAGACAGACATTCTGCTCAACAGGTCAAGGTTCTTGGGGTCACCTGGGACACTATCGAAGACACACTTTCGATATCAACTGGAATCAAATCGTCTAAAAGCGAAATTACGAAAAGAACCATTCTTCAATGTGTGGCCAGTATCTTTGATCCATTAGGATGGAGTGTTCCAATCCTCTTACCAGCAAAGGTGTTTATCCAAGACTTATGGAAAAGGAAACTGCAGTGGGACGAACCACTGCCGGAAGAATTACAGATTGAATGGAATGAATTAAGACAATTGTACCTTGTCAAGGACACGGTACAGGTCCAGAGGCATGTAGACCTGAGCAATGGTTCAGATCATCAGCTGATTATTTTTTGTGACGCCTCAATGAAAGCTTATGCAACTGCTGTCTATCTACACTACAAAGTTGGACACTACTACAGATGTCAGCTTATGTTTGCCAAAACAAAACTGGCACCTGTTAAAATCATCAGTCTGCCCCGTCTAGAACTACTTGCTGTACTAATTGGTGTTCGAGCTGCAACATTTGTCCAAACCTCATTGTACATGCCGAACGTTAAAAAGATTCTGCGGACTGACTCGCAGTGTGTACTGCATTGGTTGGCATCCAGCAAACCACTGGAGAGATTTGTGCAAAACCGAGTCAAAGAAATTAAGAAAGCAAAGGAGTTCACTTTCAGATACATTGCAAGCCATGAAAACCCTGCTGATCTAGCCACCAGAGGCTGCACAACAAAGGAGTTGCAACAACATTCTTTATGGTGGAATGGTCCATCATGGATCAGTTTAACAGAAACACAGTGGCCAGAGTCAAACATGCAACCAGTGACACTTGAAATCATCAGAGCAAGCCAGTTTGGACAACAAGATGTCACTCCAATGGAGTGCCCAACCTATGTTACCTGTGTTCCAAATCAGGTTCCCTTCTTAGATGCAACAAAATTTTCCTCCCTCTCTAAACTGCTGCGAGTCACAGCATACTGTTTTCGTTTCTTGAAAATCCAAGTATGGAGTAGACTGTCACCAACTAGACAAAATACATATCGACATATGTCACAACTGTTTGAAGAGCCGCCTCTCTATGGCCCCCTGAAGGCTAATGAACTCACTACAGCCAGATACTGGTGGGATCACTTTACTCAACAGAAGCACTACCACCAAATCTTCACTACACCAGATCACAAGATGAAAACACTAAAAGTACAACTTGGGTTGTGGTCTTTTCCTAATGGTTTGCTACACTGTATGGGACGTCTGCAACATGCCAATCTATCTGACCTGGCAAAATCTCCAAAACTACTACCAAAGGATGACCACTTCACTTCTCTTGTCATCCAAGATGTCCATGAGAGACTAATGCACATGGGAGTAAAACATACCCTGAGTGCACTTCGAGAAATGTACTGGATCCCTCAAGGACGATCTGCTGTACGCAAAGTCTTATCGCAATGCCTGAAGTGTAGAAGATACAACAGTGGAGCCTTTGAACTACCTAAGATGCCAGACCTACCAAAGGAGCGAGTACAACAATCACCTCCTTTTTCACATGTAGGGCTTGATTACTTCGGTCCTGTTACTGTCAAGGTTGCCGAAAAACCTCAGAAAATGTGGGTATGTTTGTTTACGTGTCTTACTACAAGAGCAATACACTTGGACGCAGTCAGTGACATGACAGCACAAAGGTTTCTTGATTGCCTTCGGCGCTTCATTGCACTCCGAGGAAAACCACGAAAGATTCTGTCTGATAATGCAGCACAGTTCAAGCTTGTGCAGATCACTATGAATCAAACATGGCAAGGTCTTCCAAAAGACGTTAGTGTTGAAAATTATCTGGCATCTGAAAGCATAGAATGGCACTTTATAACCCAGTTTGCACCCTGGCAGGGTGGGGTTTACGAAAGACTAATTGCCATGGTAAAAAACGCCTTTCGAAAAACTCTTGGTAAGAAGCTTCTTTCATATGAAGAACTCAACACGTTTTTAGCTGAAGTTTCTGCCATACTTAATACCAGACCTCTCACTTATGTATATACTGACTTGGAGTCAGCGCTAGTTTTACGTCCTGTCGACTTCTTGCTAACAAAAAATATCCTGGTACACCTCACCTTGAGGAAGATCATGATGATCCTGAGTACTTACCTATCATGGATTCATCTGCAAAACTACTGCAATACTGGAAAAAATCGCAATCATACATTGACAGTTTCTGGAACTACTGGCACACTGAATATTTGCAGAGCCTGACAGAACGGATGCAACTCTATCATAAAGGTCCACATCTTCAGACTCATCGATCACCTAAGGTTGATGAGGCAGTACTAATTCAAGAACCTCATGTTCCTCGTGGATCCTGGAAAATTGGAAAGGTCATAAAACTGATCAGAAGTGCTGACAAACTAGTACGATCTGCTGAAGTTCAATTGTCCAACAAACATAAACTGGTTCGACCTGTAAATACCTTGTACCCATTGGAAATTTCCACTGACGCGAAACATAATGATGAAATGCGACAATCCAACGAACCATCTGATGCCAAGACTACAAATACGGTATGCACTGTTTTCGACCACTCTCCTTTGACATTAAAACCTCGGTTAAGTGGTATAAGTAGCACACTGATGGCATTAGCTATCCTACTAATAATGGGATTTGGAAGTTGTACTGGTTCAATGCGTCATGTCAATGTACCACAGCCCTCAAAGGGCATAATTTACTTAATATTTCCCATGATTAGCTTGACAAGTAGTACTCAATGTCCTCCTAATGTTTCACTAAAACGGATAGACTCAAATGTCTGTGTCTCAAAGGGAATCACAATCTTACAATCCACTAACAACAACCTTTGTTTTCGATTCATTGAATGTCCCCATGGACACATAATCTCTCCAGGTAGATGTGGTCCCAAATGCTCTTGTCCTGACTGGGCAGATGAATGTTCTCACTATCAGGGCCCCACACTTACTTCTACAGGCCACATTGGAACGATCCTCTCTAACGCCAAACCTAATATTTGCTCCTTTTCAAAGACTACGCACTGCAACCCTTCACCTATACATGGTTACTTGTCTCAAATTCAACTTTATGATGGAACAAAGCATTTTGTAAAGCAACTGGAACTCAGACGTAGGGAACCCAGTATAAATGAATATGTGTGTGTTGGGAATGGGATTCGCACTGGTTCTACTAGCTTTTGTGCGAATCACTATTGTGCACAAACTGGTTCTATGTTTTGTTTCTACAGACATAATGAAGCTATCTTTTTTGTCTCCGAAGATGGAGAAGTTCCAATTGACGCATGGGGGACTGTGTTAAGCACATATTATGGTCCACTACTTCCAACTGCACAAAATAATGAATGTCAGGATTGCACAATGATATGCATTAAAGGTGGAGTTCAACTAAATTTGGTCTCTAAACTGGGACTATTAGAAGTTTGCTCACCACCCTTCTGTTACCAAGTTCGCCAGCCAAAAATCAAGGTACAACTCGTATTTCCTGCAGAAATTAGCTTATACCATGCGACTTATACCGCTACCATATGGGCCAATGGCTATAAAATTAAAAGTTTACAACTTCAGTGCCCTGCTGTCCCATACTGTGAAATGGTGACCTGCTATTTTTGCCGAGCGCAACTTACAAACCCACAATGCGCTCCCAAATGGGCTCTCTTCTTGATTCTTATCCTTTTGTATCTGTTCTCCTCAGTGCTCTACATTGTCTTGAAGATCACCAAACACCTTTGTGGCGCCTGTCTATATTGCGCTACCATTTCCTATATGTTCTGCCGTTTACTCAACATTCTTGGTCGTCGTCTCAGATCAAAGGCCTTTGAGACACTCTATTTACCATTAGTTACTACTGTTCAACACACTACTGATGATAATGAGGCTACTTACGAAGCACCTCCAGAAACCATGGTCTCTCGGAATCCAATGATTCGACCACAGCGATATACTACTATCGCTATTGTTTCCATGTGTCTCCTCGATCCGATCCGATCCGATGTGGCGGGGGGGTCGTACAATGTACGGCCCTACGATCAGACCTGCACGGTCCATTTCGTTACCCCTTATATCGTCATCTCGGACGTTTGCCCTTCTTTCACTGCCAAGCCAATCAAGCCATGCTGTTGGGCGCCAGGTACTAAGAGAGTGCCTGGCGTGGTGACGTCATGGTGCTGACAGCTCCCAGCGGCCGCCCGGCCGAGGAGGAGTAAACCGGTATAGGCCGTAATGCTGGTTTCTCAGACGGCTCCTGACGTCGTTGATCTTCCCTCCAACGCGGCATGCTTTTAGGAGCGGCTTTCGGTGCAACGGCAGATCCAGTTGGTTCCCATTTTACCTACTCACTGTAACCAGTTTTCGGTGGCCTGGGTGGAGCGTTGTGCCGACGACCAACTCTTTGCAGCAAGAAACTTGCCACGCCGAGAGGATGAACCACTACAACCACTAGGGATGCAGCGGCCGCCGTGACTCAGAGGCAGCGAGCTACCCACTGAGCCACTGACGCGGCCATGTGTCTCCTTTTCGTTCTCTCAAGCATCAGCAAAACTTCTGGTTGTGCCGAAGTTTCCACACTTACTGCACAAAGATCGGTGTGCACTGTACAACCGAGTGGCTCCATGGAATGCATACTGACGGAGACAACTCGGTTAGCGCTCGCACCTCAAGGCCAAGATTCCTGTTTATTAGTCAAGGATCCCAATGGAGAGCCCTTGGGAACATTATCAATCGAAGTAGAACGAATTACCTTAGAATGTCAACACAAAAATGAGTACTATACAAGATCCTTTAACCTAAAGGTGGATGCTACAAAACGATGCTCTGGGGCAGGGTCCTGTACAGGAAACAAGTGTGGAGACGTGAATACTAATTCACGAATCCATGAACTGGGTTCATATGCCAACGACAAACCTGGTTTTACTTATTGTCTTGAATCTTGTGGTTGCGCAGCTTGTGGCTGCTTTTTATGCTCATCTGCTTGTCTATTCTATCGTACATATGCCACACCCGCATCTGACACAACGTTTGAAGTATTTTCTTGCCCTATTTGGGTATACAAAGTTCAAGCTACTGCTAGACTAGTCATACAAGGAGCCATGCAGCAACATAAATTCAACCTACGACCAGGAGTGGGCAAATCATGGAAGAACCTAAAAGTCACATTAATTTCAGTCACCTCACCCCCCGTCCCAATCCTCGGCAGTGAGTTTCTTACCGACGGCACTAAAACTGTTATGGTTCGGGCCTCAGCAGCTGGACAACCGGTGTCAGGAACTGTAGGGGAATTACAATGCTCTAACCGAGAAAAGGCTCTCAAATTTGACTGCTACTTACCACACGATGCCTGCCAATGCCAAGGTCAAGATACTCAAGTATCCTGCTCATGTGCAGAGAGAGAACTGGAACCACTATTCAATCAAATTGAATATATTTTGCCTCTCACTACTAGTGGTCTCACTATCATAGGAACTGGAACTAAATTAGAAGCAGAATTTAGCAACATCGCTTCACTGGAATTACAAATAAGCCTTGAAGGATTACGTCTCGCCACAAAGATAAGTAAAAATATCTGCACCATCAAACCTCGTGAGTTTGGTGGCTGTTATTCTTGCCTAACAGGAGCTAAATTGAATTTCGAATGTCTAACTGATCACGGTGAAGCACTGGCACATGTTACATGCGGAGTAGCTACCTTCTACACTCTTTGTTCACCATCAGGAACTGTAGCAACAACAACTCTGAATTTCAACACCGCTCATGTCAATGAACAATGTAAAGTTAACTGTCCAGCAGGACAAACTGAATTTCGAATTGAATCAACTCTTGTTTTCATAAATAAAGAGCGGCTTGGGACGATTAGCAATATTATAGCTGGGAAGGACTCGGCTGGAACTGTAGACCTTGGAATATTTGCTAGCTGGTTTGCAGGGAACTGGCTGGCAGCAATTGGTGTGCTTGCCCTCATTATTATTTTAATTGTAATCACTGTACCATTGCTTCCACCACTGGTACAAATATTGGTGCAGCACGTCTGCCATGTCTACACCATATTGAGACGACGTTTCATCAATCAATCGGTCAAGAAACAGAAAGGAAAAACAATTTAGGATGTTTAAATCATTTTTGCTTAATTTCTTGTGTCCGGAGTGTCGCGACTATCGCGAGCTACCGAAAGCGATATTCTTTGTTAGCTGTCATCGGGCTTCTTTCATCTGTCTGCTCTCCTTTCTTTCCTTTCTTAGACAGGCTTCTACAATAGTTTACGTATTTCCTTATCGTTATTAATACTATTGTGCCATTCTGCTATTATATTATGTCATCTAGCCTTCATCTTTTCTTTCCATTGTAATGCATCTATCATCGTCCATTGTGTTTTTATATCTGTCTAGCTTTCCTTCTTTACCTTCTATTATTACACATACATATATCACAATACTGTCTGGGCTTATTTAAAACCGCTTCTATATATTTGAAGAGTTCTTGTGCTTGCGGTCAGTGTAAACAGATAGAAATAAACTTTGTTGGCTTGGCGTGCCGACACCTCATTTATTTGGAAAAACTGATCTGTGACGGTTTTGAACGCTACAGGGGTGGAGCTACTCGCGTTGGGAGTGACAACGGCAACAATTTACAAGGAGGGTTTGGTCCCCAGCTCTTGTGACGTAAGTCTAAAACTTGATTCGCTTGTCGCTGTATTTCAGCCCAAATTAGCGATTTTGGGCAATTTTTAGCCCAAAAATTGCGATTTTTTCGATTTTTGAGCGGTTTTTAGTACCCTACCCTACCCCCTCCCAAAATTTTGGCTCAGACCCCCCGGCCGGCGCCAGACCCCCCAACCCTCCTCCCCCTTCGGCGGATGACCTGTTACATGTATGGCAGTAATCACTAATCATCCTCATGCATCTATCTAGTAGGTATCTAAAAACTTAGATTATAAAGTTAGAAACCTAAGAACATACTGTAGTGAAAAAAAGGCTGTTCACTGAAATACGCATTAGTTTTTGCAATGCATATACGCAAACTCATACGCATTTGTAATTGGAATGCGTATACGCATACGCATACGCATTTGAAAAATCCGGTATTAAACAACAGTAATGTGTATACACATTGAAAAAAACAATGTGTATTTTCGTGGATTGCAAATGTGCATGTGTATACATAAACAACAGTAGCTCTCACTAAGGGGGCGTTTATCAGTTGGATGTGCACACATGCCAAATAACGACAATAGGCCTTACATAGCTCATGTCTTGTTTATTATAGATATCTGCGCACATGTTTATATTGACTGTGTGAAACGTTATGTAAACAGATTACTAGTTTTACCCCTAAACTCATTCCAAGTAGTAATGTAAAAAATTAATTTAATTGTAACTGAGATTCGCATAATTTGGGTTTCTGAGACTTAAAGAGGTTTCGGAATCCTAATTAGGGTTACTGGTGCCCTAATTAGGGTTTCTGATGCCCTAAATAGGATTCCGGATCCCTAAGGCCCGGTTCACACAACGAAATAAGTTGCAATAAGAAATATCGTTCACACAGGAATACTGTTATTTTACTATAGTTTAGTAAAACAAAAATTGGTAATACTAGTGGTATTTTACTAGTAGTAAAATAATAGTAAAAAAGTAAAATTATGAGCCAATAGTAAAGTAAAAATATAATTAAATTAACAAAGGGGGTCAATAGAAATTTTACTACTATTTTTCTAGTTTTTGGTTAATTTCAGGTAAAATCATGATCAATTTTGCACTAAAAGATGTGTGGGTGCACCTTCCTTACTCAAATTTTACGGATTTGTCTCTCAAAACGTATCTATCATGATCAAATTCAGCAACTATTTGGCACCAACATCAGTCAGTTGTAAGATCTTAGCATAATTGATGGAAAATTGGACCTTATGACTAGTAAAATCATAGTAAAATAGTAGTAAAATGAGTAAAATTATTAGTAAAACAAAAATTAGTAAAATCTGAGCTGGCTGGTAGTAAAACAAAAATTAAAATTAAATTGAAGGGCTGAATTTGTAGTAAATTTAGTAAACAGTAAAATAAAAATCCAATAGTAAAATAACAGTACACACGAAATACTTACTAAAATCTTGGTCTTTAGTCTTATTAGATAATTGGAACACCAAAACCACTAAAATCTTGGTCCGCATTTATCGCATTTCTGTTCTTTAAACACAGGCAGTTTCCTTAGCCCTAATATGGGTTTCCGAGGCCAAAAATATGGTTCCGGAACCTTAAATTCGAGCGCGTGTCTCATTCGAGCGCGTGTCTTGCCAGCGTGCGGCTGGCTGCCCTGTTCTCTCCGCTGCACACGCTAAAAGGCCAACGCTAAAAGGCCGTGCCTCTCTGTCTTGTCTAAAAGGCCGTGCCTCTGTTTTGTTCGAAATGCCTCCCAAAGCTTCTACTTCTGATTCAAACCTAACCGAGATTGCCGACCTGTTGAAAAAAGTACTCGCCAACCAGACTCAATTTTTCACCACCATTCTGGACAACCAGCAGAAGTTCTCTTTGGAACTGGACGGGCTCCGCAAAGAGAACAGCGAACTGAAAGAACGTCTTTGCCAACTAGAGAACGGTTCCTCCTCTGCCGTCTCCTCCAGCCCTTTTTCGCTCAGCTTGGTCGTAGACGCAATCAACGAACGTGAGGAGAGAGAGGCGAAGAAGAATAACGTGGTGATCGTCAACCTCAAAGAACCTGCCCCCTACACTGCCGAAAAGGACCTCGCGCAGGTACAAGACTTAGTTGAGGCGTCCTGTGACGATCAGACCAAATCTGCTGCTATCAGTCGGGTGTTTCGTATGGGTGAGCGTGGCGGCAGGCCACGTCCACTCAAAGTTCTGCTGTCTGATTCTTGGGTCAAGCGTCGACTAATGACTCAACAGAAAGAGTTGCTGGATGACGGTGCGTACATTCGACACGATCTCACCGCCCGTCAGAGGGCCGAGGACAGTGCACTGAGAGACAAACTGAAAGCCATTCGTGCCTCGATGCCGAGTCGCTCTTTCGTGATCAGAGACACTGAGATAATGGAGCGGGTGAAGTCGCCCTCCGGCCGTTCCACACTCAAGCCGTTCCAACCGGAAAACTAGTTAGTCCCAGACAGCACAGTAAGAGTGAGTGCTTAGCTTTTGTACTTCTGAATGCCCAGTCTCTAGGGAACAAACTGCCTTCTTTCCAATTTATGCTGTCAAATACCTTTGCCAAAAATGTGATTTGTGTAACTGAAACCTGGTTAACTGAAAACTTTTCTCTTTCTTTCATATGTAACTCTGGCTACACTGTGTATCGTCAGGACCGCACAGAGAAGCGTGGGGGTGGTGTACTGATTCTGGTTCCAAAAGGGGTGCCAAGTTCTTTTGTCTTTTCTGAGTCGGTGGCTGACTTTGATTCTGTTGTCTGTGACCTGTGTGTAGGATCTCGTTTCATTAGACTGTGCGTGGTTTATCGCCCTCCTAATCAGTACGACCCAAAACCGCTTACTGACTATCTGGAGAGTGTTCTAGAGGAGGATAAACCAACACTGATTGTTGGAGACTTCAATTTACCTCGAATTAACTGGTTGTCTGGCTCGACTTTTCCAAACGCTTTACCTGTCGAGCGTGCTCTGTATGATTTCTTTCTTACTAATGGACTTTCCCAGACTGTCTCTGAACCAACTAGGAATGATAATATACTAGATTTGGTACTGTATAACGAGCCATACTTAGTTACCAATTGTAGAGTTATTGAGCCCTTTTCGGGTAGCGATCACTGTTCTGTTGTTTTTGAGTGTGGACCTTTCAATAGGATGTCTGTTAACAACCATTGTCAAAAATGCTTTTCACGTGCAAAGTACGATATGATTGCTTGTATTCTCGAAGGGGTTGACTGGCCATTAATATTTTCAACCTGCCTAACTATTCATGACTTTTGGTCAAAATTTTTAGGAGTTCTAAACTCCCTAATTTCCGAGTTTGTACCAAATTATAAGGAAACTTCTAAAATTTCTCAATTTAGCGTATCTACACGTAAACTATATCTGAAACAAAAACGGCTACATCGACGGTTTAAATCTTTTAATGGAAACTCAGACCAATTACATGCACTCTGGAAATCTGCTGTTCTAGACTTTCGGCGCTCTTGTCAAACTGATAAATTAAACCGCGAATTATCGGTACTCAAAAACAATAACGACCGATCATTTTGGGCATACGTAAATAAAAAACTTACATGTCGTCCCTCCATTCCGATTTTAAGAACTAATGACTCTAACATAGTTACTGATTTAGATAAATGTACAGTTTTTAACCGACAGTTTAGTTCCGTTTTTACAACCGATAATGGGGTTGAACTTTACTTTCCCAATAGGACTCCCAATAGGCTTTCAACAGTCGAGTTCTCTCCTGAAAATTTGTATTATCTATTAGAACACATACAACCGAAATTATCTGCTGGTCCAGACGGTATTCCAACCGTTTTTCTGAAACGACTTTCACTTTATCTGTGTGAACCCTTATGCACTGTCATGAGGGTATCCATGGCTACTGCAACCTTACCAAGTGATTGGCTAACTGCCAACGTTACGCCTATTTATAAGTCTGGCAATTCCAGTATTCCTGTGAATTACAGACCGATTAGTCTTACAAGTACAACTTGTAGGCTTATGGAAAAAGTGATCAAGCAAACATTGCTTGATTTTCTTGTTCGGTCTGCTTTGATTTCAAAGCAGCAATTTGGCTTTCTAGCAGGTCGTTCAACCATTGGTCAGCTCTTGAGCTGCGTCAATGATTGGACGATCTCTGTGGACCAGCGGATACCGGTTGACGTTATCTATCTTGATATTGCTAAAGCATTTGATACTGTAAGTCATCCGAAATTGCTACAAAAGTTGAAAGCTTATGGCATTTGTGGCCAGTTATTGAAATGGCTCAGTGCCTTTCTGAATAACCGTGCCCAAAGGGTCTGTATCAATGGATACAGCTCTGATTGGATTCCAGTCCAATCAGGTGTGCCTCAGGGCTCTGTCTTGGGTCCAGTCCTATTTCTCATATATATTAACGATCTTCCTGAAGTACTAAAGCATAGCAAAATAAAACTGTTTGCTGATGACTCCAAAATCTATTTTTCCGTCCCTACACTAATTGGCAATACTGTACTTTCAGATGATTTAAACGCGGTGTTCAATTGGGCTAAGGCTATGCAATTGAATATTGCATTGCATAAATCTTCAGTCCTACATCTGTATCCCCGACTCAACTCAATGTTCGAATACACAGTTGATGGCACAATCATTCCCACTTCTGAATGTGTTCGGGATCTGGGGGTTTTGATTACTCCCGACCTAAAATTTACAACCCACTGCAATTACATTACTAATAGGGCTCGCGTTATGGCCAATCTTATTCTATCATGCTTTGAACTAAAGGATCCTGATTTTCTCATTAAAATGTTCAAAACTTACGTACGTCCTAGATTAGAATACGGTACCCAAGTGGCGTGTTCCCAGTTCCGACTTTCCCAATTCCGACTTTCCCAGTTCCGATGTTCCCAGTTCCGACTTTCCCAGTTCCGACTTTTCCCAGTTCCGACATTTCCGTCCCCGTCCCCCGCCCGTCCCACTCGACATTATAATAAAAATCACTATATTTTATACAGACAAGACTCTGGTAAAATATACAAGAATATGTAGCTATGTAATGCTCAATGATTAGGCTTAGGTTTGCTTAGGCTTAGTGGGTGGTTCAGGTTTAGGCTTAGGGGTGGGGTTGGGGTTAAGGTTAGGGTGGGGGTAGGGGGGGGGGGGGGGGGGGGGGGGGGGGGGGGGCAGGCTTAGGTTCAGGCTTAAGCTTAGGCTTAGTGGGAGGTTCAGGTTTAGGCTTAGGGGTGAGGTTCAGGCTTAAGGGTTAGGTTCAGGAAAGTCGGAACTGGGAAAGTCGGAACTGGGAAAAGTCGGAACTGGGAATGTCGGAACTGGGAAAGTCGGAACTGGGAAAAGTCGGAACTGGGAACGTCGGAACTGGGAAAGTCGGAAATGGGAAAGTCGGAACTGGGCACAAACCACCCAAGTTTGGTCTCCTCATTTGACAAGAGATATTCAGAAAATTGAGTCTGTGCAGCGCTTCTTTACTTCTAAGATCCCTGGGCTTGGTTCTCTCCCTTATGAAATTCGTCTAGTAGCTACGGGCTTACAGTATTTGGACATCAGGAGAATACAAGCCGATCTTGTATTCGTCTATAAACTGCTTCATGGCATAGTTGATATGTCATGCGAAGAGTTTTTCTCTATAGCACCCCAAACTATAACTCGTAGCCACTCTTTACAACTATCTGTTCAACGAGCACGGTCTAACACAAGACATTTTTCTTTTGCTTGTAGAGTTGTCCCAATATGGAACAGTTTACCTGATAATGTGGTCCATTCGAGATCCGTTAAAATCTTTAAAGAGGCAGTCAGTCGCTTAGATCTTTCGTGTTTTACTAATAGATAGGCTTGGGTTATAAAATAGCTATTATCTGGCTAACTCAATGCCTTTTCCTTGACTTATATCGCACTTATCGATACTTTGTACTTCCATTATTCTATATGTGTATGTCTGGGAATAAACTTTACTTACTTACTTAAATTGGGTTTCTGTCTGAAACCCTAAGTGGATTTTTGATTTCAGCGTTATGCATGTTTTGAGAACATTTTTGTTTGTTTTAGGTAATCGACCGAGTTCAGTTTTTACAGTAACAGATGTGGCGGCGTTGCGGTCGATTGTGGAGTTGTCTTCAAACAGCAGCCGCGTCAACGTTTCTTTGTTCCTCCTTTGCCGCCAGCCATTTTGGATGAAAATGAGCCGCAAGTCGAGACAGTAGTGGAGGAGCCGCCGAACAGTCAAATGGAGCCTGTGCCCCTGATGGACGCTCTATGTCGTCTGATGTAGTTTGTTTTCAAACAGTGCCTGTGTTGTGTGTAGCACGGATGCAACCGAATACAAAATACTGAATAGGACTTCGGAACCAAATAATACCGAAATTCGGTTGCATCCCTCCTAGTGTACAGTGTATTAAAACGTGTACTTTGCTGCAAAACAGGTTGAATATGAACCAAGCCGCTACACTAAACTGCTTTGTGTAGCGGCTATTTTCCATTAATTTTGTTCGCTTTTCAATGCTGGGCGGAATGCGCCGCGCCCCTAGATTGCCGCCGATCGATGGTGCTTTGTTTCGTTTGCTTCGTCCATTCGTTGCGGCGTCGTCTACTCTTAATGCAAGTATGTTGGCCTGCTCAGTCCTACTATACCTTCTACTAGCGTTAGTGTGCTATAGCTGCCACAGCTTCGTATGGCCCCATTTTCTCACCTGTGCGTCATGGGTGGCTGGAAAAGCTTGGGGCACTGAAAAGTGCTCTTGGTGCATGTTCTACTTTGCCTGCTACCTGCAGCGCCACACTCAGACTGAGGACACAATCGCCACACACACCATGTGCAAGCGTTAATTTGCTTGCTAACTGTACATTAACATTTCCCAGCAGGAATATTACCGGAAAGTCGGTTAGCACAAAAACCGGAATGCCCAGTAGGCACCTTTATTGGAAGGCTCAGATACGACAATAGCGTTCTGGCGGCAGGATGTCGGAGAGATGAAATGATTACCTAGAGTGCGTCATATGCGCATGGAGGGCGCCTGTGTTAAACACCTCACTTTTCATCTGTGTGCGTCTGACTTCCGGTTGGCCCAATTCTCTCCCGTGCGTAGTTGTGTCCCAGCAATTAGCAGTGATAGCTGGGCTTGTACTGTTGGCTGGTTTACTGAAAAGTAAACACTCCGTTGCCATTGCCTCAGCACCGCGACCAATCGGTAGGACGAGAGGACAACCTAAACCGAAGAGAAGTACAATTCGGTAGGAAAATACAACAGAAGCATAAGAGAATGAAAAATCACTATTTCATTGTGCCGCAGATACATACACGTTTGTATATGCCATGTAAAGAAGGTTTTTTGAATGACGGTGGCCCTAATATGTCATAAAACGTGTTTTATGTACGTATGTCTGAAAGTTGTGCTAATTTAAGCATATGCAGTAGAACTTAATTGGCTAATTATACTATTTTGATTCAATTACGTACAGGAGTTTTCCACTTAGTATCCCAGGGGATATAACACGGAAAATCACGTTTCTCAGTGAAAACATTGCCGCCAGTTAGGGATATTAACTGGAAACGGAATGGGATATTAACCGTAACAATGTTTTATCATAGATACAGTATGCGTGTGTAAAGAAAATTATTACAATTTTGACATAAACATTGCCGCCAAGTAATATCCCATGCAGTGTTGTTCCCAGTAAATTTACTGAGTAAAAGTTACTCGGTACTTAGTTATTTTGAATTAAAGTAAGTACTTTTACTTACCGGTAAAAATTTTTCTTAATTTTACTTACTGAATACCGAGTTTCAATTTTAAATTACTCAATTAGAAAAAAAAATGGTAAACTCGGTACTCGGTAATTTACTTAGTTGTTTACTGAGTAAAAGCTTCTGCAATAGGTAGCTCGCCGCATCTATGCAAGAAAATATACGGTTTTTCTTTCGCTAATATATCTGATAATGACGAAAACACAAGTTTTGCCAATTTTTTGCAATTTCCACAGCTTGCATAACCTAAACTTCCTTTGCGCGGCAGAATTGCAAACAGACTATCAGACCCAAAGACTATACAAGTAGAAAATATATCTACTACTATTAGCTATATTTTGATTGACGTTTTTTGCATCAGTCTGATGAACTGTGAGGAAATGGCGAAAATTAGAACAAATCTTCACCTACCAATTTGACCAGGCTTTTCATCTAAAGCCACATCCTCTAGTCACTATGTATAGTGTGTATATTTTAAGGCTTTCCATGCATGCCAATTAGCACAATTAATAATGTGAAATAACACAAAACATGATTAAAATTCTGAAAAGTCGAGCTATATGATCTTAAACTCATCAATCAGCACTGAAAAAGGACTCTAGTAGTTAAAAGCCATATCAAGGTAAACATTTTCGGATAAATTGTAGATTTCAGAATTTTGAAGGTTTTACCGAGTTTACTGAATTGTTTACTGAGTACTTACCGGGTTTTCTTTGAAAAACCCAGTACTTACTCATACTTACCGAATTTCAAAAAATCTGGATTTACTTACTGAATACTTACCGAATTTTAGAAATTTGAGCTAGGCACAACACTGATCCCATGGGATATAAAACGGAATAAGGGTCCATGTAATATCCCAGTGGGTTAAAGTGGGGTGGGATACTAAGTGGAAATCTCCGGTAATGAATTAATTAGCAAACATATTGTACGTAAATGTTAGGGGGCGAGCTTAAATACATTTGTTGTTGGCTCCGGTGCGCCTGTTGGCTTTGTTGGCGACTTTGCCCAATTCAGGCTGTTGGTCGAGCTGTTTGAGAGCCAGACTGTATCATACATGTAACAGGTCATCCGCCGATGGGGGAGGGGGGTTGGGGGGTCTGGCGCCGGCCGGGGGGGTCTGAGCCAAAATTTGGGGGGTGGGCACTAAAAAACGCTCAAAAATCGAGAAAAATCGCGATTTTTTGGCAAAAAATTGCCAAAAATCGCTAATTTTGGCTGAAATACAGCTAAAAGGTGCTGTTTTGCAGGCGATTTTGGCAATTTTTGTGTGTGGAAGTGTAAAAAATTGCAAAAATTTGCTCGGAAATTTACTTGCCAGAAAAATCAGAGGGGGGTCGGTGAAATCGTCTCGGGGGGGGTCCCCATCTGGGGGGTCTGGCCTAATTCGGGTGGGGGGGGGCAGACCCCCAGACCCCCTGTTACATGTATGGACTGTATGGTACACCGGCACAATGTGTGGTACCCCTGCCCGTAGCCATGGGTGCCGATGCATGGTACCCCACCGTGGCCGAACGTGAGGGTACCATATAAAGCACAGATAGCTTTTAAGATTGCACCACAGGTTCGAACGTATATGGGGTACCATATATGGTGACACTAGCTTAGGTACCGGTACCATATACGGCGCCAGTACCATAAACAGCCACTGTAACAGCACTACGAAATCATACATGTAACAGGCCATCCGCCAGAGCGGAGAGGGGTTTGGTTGGGGTTCTGTGGCCGGCCTGCGGGACTCAGCCTAAATTCCGGGGAGGGGTTGGGTACTAAAAACTTGCATTTTTTGGTTAGAAATCTAAAAAAATGGCTAATTTTGGTTCAAATACATCTAAAAACTGCTTTTTGTAGGCAATTCTAGTGTCTGAAATTCCAAAGTCTGAAGTCAAAAATTTCCCACAAAAGTACTTGCCAGAAAAATCGGAGGGGAGCCGGAAAAATTGTCCTGGAGGACACCAATGGGGGTCCGGCCCAAGTCAGATGAGCCACCAGTACTAATGTTTGTGTATGCACACGCATTTAGGGGCCGTTCATAAACGACGTCGTTCCAAAATCCCGATTTTTCGGACCCCCCCTCCCCCCAAAATCGCCTTGCGTCGTTTCTTGGGACCCCCCCCCCCTATGGCGACGTCGTTTTCGGTTTACCCCCCCCCCCCGATAAAAGGGCAGTACATACAGTACTGTCACGTTTTTTTGTTACCATACTGCGTAATCAATAGAATAAATCCCTACAACCACTCTGGAAAGCTTTTCTGTATGGAGAAACGTTTGACATAATGTGCATAAATCGAAAATAATGTAGTTGAAGTACCCTAAAATTCATAAAAAAGCGACGTCGTTTTTTGCTAACCCCCTCCCCCTCCTGGTGCGTCGTCTATCGTCGTATTTCAGCCGACCCCCCCTCCCCCCCTCTGGAACGACGTCGTTTATGAACGGCCCCTTACCATACACACATACACATTGAAAATTCCGATATTGGATGATACTAAAAGTGAGTAGATATCCTCACAAAGTCTAAACATGGCCGTAAGTAACTCAATTCCAAAGATATCCTAGCTTTCAAACAGTGGACTATGACAGATCTGATTTTTCTAGTACCGGAGTTTTCCACTTATAAGACCTGGTCTTATAACTGGAAAACGCCCAAATTTAGGGTCACTTTTTGGCGCCCTTTTGAAGACCATGGTCTTCTAACTGGAAAATGTTATTTCACTGCAAACAAGGGTTTTTGGCCAAAAGTTGAATCTGTTTTTCACCTAGATTGTTGTTCCAGACATGCCTGACCATTTTACGCTTGACTTGTAAAACTTTACTTGAAATTACAAAAAGAAATTTAGTGTTGAAGCACAGCAGGTACTGTATTGTGTTCAAAACAAAAATCAGAATCACGTTTTACCTATATTGTGTACTTCTGCCTTTGTTTTTTCGCGATGGACAGGTTTTGTTTAGTTTATAAACAGATAATTGTGTGCTAAAATCGATTAATTTAACTAAGACCATGGTCTTATAACTGGAAACAAAAACCTATTTAGAGACCATGGTCTTCTAACCAGCGGAAATCTCCGGTCTTCTAGCGGAAATCTCCGGTATTATTACTCAAAGTCTGGTCAAAAATTTGCATTTTCAGTACAATACACAACATATACATAAATACACAAAAACACACATTCTTTTTCTAGATGTGTACACAGAAATTACCATACGCATTCTGAAAATCGAATACCAAACAACAGTAGCCCCCAGACCGCTGTTACATGTATGACCGAATTTATTAACGAAAGTCAAATCATTTATGCAAGTAAGAAATAAAGCGGGTTATGACAGTTCCGATTTAAAAGTGGTGCTTTGTATAGCGACTGAACTGCCTCCCACACAAGGTGCAAGCAAACAGGCTATTGTTTACATACATATATTACACGTAACGTTAAGAATGTCAGCGTTAACGGTGAGCGTCCTGCTAGTAAAGTTCATACTCTTGAACATCCTACTAACCGTGTTACATCCACCCACCTATCCGTGTACTACCGCGGCCAGACCGAATATCACTTCACTTACGGCATAATTGTTGCCTGTTTTGTGCCCGCGTGCGGTTGGCTGTCTGCTCCTGTCTAGTGGCCGTCTGTACGCTGCCTTTTTTCCCTCTCCGTATTATGACGCCTCCGACTTCTGCTGTCTGATAGCTCCATTGCCGAAGTGTTGGATTTGCTGAAGCAGGTGATGGCTAATCAAGGACAGTTCTTTGCTCAATTACTCGACAATCAACAATAGCTTTTGTCTGAACTGAACAGCCTCAGAAGCAAGTGCAAAGAGCTTTCAAACTGAGTCCGCCCGCACTAGACCAATCCAAGAGAAGATGGAGAGAGGAAGAGAAGAGAAGAGGTGGCGACAACCGCAGACCAGCCAGTTACCCAACCCAGCTACCAACAACAGCAAACCACCTATGCCTGGAATTATGTGTGACAGAAATTTTGTAGTTATTATTATTGTAACCATGATACTAAGGGGAGTTGACAGCGAGTGTTTGTTTAACTGTATTGTTTTTCTAGAGACTGAGCGGGAGAATTGTAATTTAGGACGACAGGCCGACGGAAAACGCGCACCTAGGTGTCACATACTTTTGTCCGCCTTCTTGTCGGCTACCAGCCAAAACGACCTTCCGCCGGAGCGAATCAAGGCTGCTGTCACTCAATTTAATGTCTTTCATAACTAGATTTATTTCATGTTGCCGCCCGATTGTAATGATATCAATAGTTCGTTGGCACGATCTGACAGATAGTCTGAACGGAGGCTCATTTTTGTGCAATGTGCTTGATTTGAGGCTGGAAAACATCGCCTACGTACACGGCCTAACCCCAATCAGCGCTACTTAGAGGTTGTCTCAACGGTAAAATTCAGTTTTGCAGTAAACTCCTAATTGTGCCTCTGCCTTATTCCCTGCTATACTCGACGCTGTTTCTTTACCTCCTACTTGTGTCTACACATATACCTGGCCAAACGCCCCTCACCGGAAGAACAAAACCGCCACATATGGCCAGAACTTCTCTGCGCGTGCCCAGGAGCCAGAACTTCAATATGAGCACCCAATGAATGGACACAACGGTCCAGAGATCCCCAAACCAACTAAAACAATCTGGGACCACACCAATAACCGATGGACCAAACTGACTCTCTTGCTTCCACCTACCAGGACGTGATTAGCCATGAATTGACCAGACTACATGATACTGAAATCATTGACTATTCTATTCGTATTATTCGTGCAAGAGAATCGACCACCACTTCTGACTCCACCAGCCAATCAGATTCTGGTTTACATACCGAATCTGCGATACCAATTGACTCTACGGCTTATGACAACAGCAACGACCTGGCGGGACTGCCGGAGATTGTAGCCCAAAACCGACCCCTTTCTCTGTCACCAACCCAAGCCCAGCATCTTTTCTTGTCTCCAAAACTCCTTCCTCTGTCATCCCCTACTCTGGACCGACTAATCTGTCGGAAGTTTTGGATAACGAACTATGCACAACCTCTGAGTGTGCCTCACTACGCTATACAACTGGCCTACCAACTGTTTATATGGATAATGAAGTGGAAAATGGAACTGAATTTCATGAAAAGGGCCTTGAAATTGATTTGAATGGAATTGATATGTCGAAATTTTACGGAGTTGAAATGCATGAATCGGCGTTAGTGAACCAGTATTTGAATGCAGTTTTGTAATCTGAGCAATGCTATTTCCTACATCGGGCCAGGAGACGGGCGTCCGGCCTATATTTTGGACCAAGAAAACCGTTCCATTTATAGAGTTGTTGCACTCATGGAAGTTGCACTTAGGTTTGACCATGCATCGAATGCCTTTAAATGCGTTTTTGAAGGCAACTATTTCAAAATTTTCTCGCTGTCTCAAAATGTTCCACGTCCTATTGCAAAATCCTGAGCGGAAGACAAATAGGGAGAACGAAAAGTCGTTTACATAAAAACGTTACTCTCACTAGCGTAGACCAAAGCGAAACATAGAGTGCGTACGCCCGTTTTGGTGGAAGTAAAAAAGTTCAGAAACCTTGAGTGTTCTGAGTCAGACAGCACAAGAAGCTTTACAAAAAAACGACAAACAATATTGGATACACAATATAACAGAAAGAAAGTGCACTACTGCTATCCTATTCATATGGATGACAGGGCATCAGAGCAGCAGAAGCTTTGTCGTCTTTTCTGCTGCCCAGGTTTTCGTTCCAACTGCATCGGTTAGTGGAGCTCCAGTTTCAGGGCTCGAAACCACGCGATTGACCGCTTTCATGGCTCTGTGAATATCTCTAATTTCTTTGTGTATTACATTTTGGTCTCTTCTGAAGCTTTCCAGAGACAGATGCAGCTCCCGTTTGGACAAAAAGTGGTCTCTGAGCTCTGCGTTCCACTCATTCACTCCCACTATTGTTGCTCTCCTAAACTTTTACCATTATAACTGAGTATTTTAGCTATCTAAGTACAGTGTTGGACAAAAATGACCGCATGGCCTTTTTTCCGAGTTTTCCGAGCAATTTCAAATCGCCCCATTTCCTCAAATTTCAACCGAATGGGAAGATTTGTGCTATGAATATTACTATTTGTTTACAGATTGTTTTGGCATAGTTCTTGTCCGATAGCCTTCTGCAGCCTGGAGTTATGCCCTTCCGAAATGAACTGACCCGAATTTTCAGACAGCAACTTACTGCTACTCCGGACTACTGGATTTATGCTGGTTATAACTGTAAACAAATAATAATAATAATCATGCCAAAAATCTTTTCATTTGGTTGAAATTTAACAGAACGGCGGTCATTTGAATTTATTTTGACAACTCGAAAAAAGTTAGGCGGTCTTTTTTAGCGAACAGTGTATTTCAAACCTTTGAACGGTAGCTGCTGCAGGTGGCGAGGCTTGTTGCTGAAGATTGAGAACATCAGGGTAAATTGCATTCCATTTGCTCTCGCTGCTCCCATCTTGTATGCGATTGTTAGACCCTCTTTCTGACCACGTCTGAGCAATTAGTTTCACAAAGTAAACCACTGCATGAAGTATGCCGATTACACTCAGACCTATCCACAAGTCCATTTGACCTCCAAGATTGCTCAGGAACACCTGCCAAGACTGAGCGGGGTAAATATGGAACTCGGGAAATGTCATCTGCAACTTGCGGGTACAAATGTTGTAGTGCATAGAAGTATAAGCACCTTATTTGACATTATAAGTGCTCCAAACGTGATGCCATAACGGCTTGAAATGTATGGATGCAATGAGTAGCGTACATCTGACTGCACCCATTCTACCTGACATCTTTCCTGGCATTGGTCTTGACAGTGGGCGGTATCGAGTTCTGTTGAACTGCAAGTGTGATTGCTGCACAGATCGGTGTTGTTTTTGGAATCCATCGTTGCGTAGAGTGTCCATGGAATACAACATCTGTTGTATAATCCATAGAGACACCTGTCTATACACAGTCGTCTTGGAATGTTGGTCAGGCAACTGAAACACGCCAATTTAACTGTCTGAACCGATCCAGTCATCAACGTGTACAGTAGCTAAAACATAGCGGTACAATAATATGCGTAAAATGGGCCAAAGTCGGCAAAAAACAGCTCATTTCGAAAACCACATATTAAATTGTAGACATGTAATACACAGGATTTCAGTAGCGCTTTTAGTTTTTTGGGAGACAGTGCCGAGATCGACATCGAGCTGCTCGAATGCGCCATTTAGCAGAGAGGGGCCTTGAAACGGGAAAAGATTTTTGCCGAGGGCACAAAAAACTGGGACACTCGATGCTGAGATTGGCGCTGCGTTATCAGTGCCAGGGCATCTGCTATGCACACTGGTCCTCACTCAGGTGCCGTTGATATGCGAGATTCTGGGTGGCCGTTTTAGCTGAATTAGAATATTCGGCCATTGCAGTTCTTTCCGCACTAGTGTGTCATGACCATCTTTGCGCAATCCAGCAAACAGTTTGGCAGCGAAGTTCTGCACATGCTGCAGTGAAGACGAGATGTAAGTAGGGGTGCCCCTTGAATCACAGCTGATCCGTACATAAGGCGAGTGATCACTGTTGATTCAATCACTTGAACCAACAGTGGGCAAGGAAGACACTCCTTGACGCGAGAGACAGCAAACAAGAGACTTTTGCAGTAGGCAGCGACGCTGTTGAGGTGTTTCAGATAGTTCAGCTGGGAATCGAACATAATGCCAATGTTTTTGGTTTCCTCCACTATTTGCAGTGGCTCATTATTGAGAACGAAGCTGGTTCCTCTTGCAAAGACCGCTTATTCTTTCATGTGCCGATGACCATTACTTGTGCTGTTCCGCTGTTCAGTTTCTGTGCCCACCCACCACCTTGCTATTGAGTGATCATACTGAACATTGGCACAGGCTTCTGCTGCAGACTTGGGACGATTGCAAACTGCAGCTGAACATCATCCACAAAAATTGTGACTGAGCAATGATTAAATCATTCGCCATCGCCAGGAACAGAAGTTGGCCGAGCATTGAGCCCTGTAGCACACCATACTGCGCTCGCGCTAATTTAGTAAGTTGCGTTGCAACCTTCACCTGCTGCACTCTTCCTGAAAGATACGACTGAAGCCAGATCAATCCATTTTCACTGATTCCATAGCGTTGTAGTTTGGCCAGCAGTGTTTGGTGATGCACACAGTCGAACGTCTTTCTCATCTCCAAAAGGACCGAACAGTCAATTTTCTATGTTCCATGTTCGAGTGAATTTCGTCTGTAACCTTCAACAGAGCCTTTTCTGTTGACCGACCTCGCTGGAACCCAAACTGACTAGTGTTGAGCAGTGGCTGAAGGTGGTTGTAGAGCTGGTTATAAATGACTCGCTCGAACACTTTTCCAAAGATTGGGAGTAACGAAACTGGTCTGTAATTCGATGGATCGTCGAGGGCATCAGTTGAATAGCAACTACAGTTGAGTGCTTCCAGGTCTATGGATAATAGCTCCAACTTCGACAGACAGATTGTAGATTCGTTGCAGAAGAGTTTTTATCACAGGCAAAGCCAGGTTTGCAACGAAGCCATTGATGCCATCTCTCCTGGATGGCTTGTATTTGCGTAGACACCTAAGAGCTCTTTCAATTGTGTCGAGAGAAATCGGTTGGAAGTAGAATGTCTGGAGCACTGGAGCGATCGATTCTGCTGGATCAGCCAGCACTGCACCATAACCATAACCATAACCAACCTTGGTTTGTGCAGCTGTTCTTGCTGCAAGATCTGACAAAAACCGCCACTGAAGCATTCTCGGCAACTCAGCTTGTTGACGTTTGACCAGAGAAACGCGGAGTCCAATAGTTGCAAGTCTGCTCCCCTTTGAGCTTGCGGGCTTTGGAGGTTATCGTAGTTCGATCGACGCCCTCAGCAAGAATAATCTTGTGCACCCGCGGCTTCTGACGATTCTTCTCTGCCGATTCCATGCAGTACACGTTGGCAATCTTCTATGAGGCCTGCTCTACTCCTACCGCAGTCAAAATGTCAACTACTCCAGGTTGCACATTTTCCTTCTCGTCAGCCAAATGAGCGAAAGTTTACATGACATTTAGGTAGCAATCACCTATTAGAAGCCAGGTGGAGGACAGCCGTTCATAGCCGGTTTTAGAGCACAGATGGGACCCGAATTTTCGAAATTTACAATACACGCCTCAAGAGATACTGCTCAACGTTGCTGCTCAACAGCAGTGAACAGGCTTCCATAGCAACCATCACAGATAATTTAGTCCACCAAACATGACGGTAAAACGTTGGCCAGATTTTGTGGAATAGAGGATAGTTCTTTCTTGCAATTCCGACACGCGATGGATATTGCAGTCAGTCTACTAGCTTTGCGACTAGTAAGCGCTCACTCAGGAGATGTATAGTTTTGATGGGTCTTTTGTTTGACATTACAGTCACAGAACAGCAAAAACTTTCGGCCCGCTAAACACTAGGCAGCGAGATGCAAGCGGGCGCTTACCAGACAGGTCAATCAATGAGTGGTGACATGTATGGCCACACCAACTTTGTGTGAAGTCAGTGTATCGAAAGTTTTGTACCCTTTTGTGAAGTGGCTCTCATGGTACAAGGAAAAGTTTTACGTTTGACAGTTTAGGTTTTCTGATTTATACGTACCTGTTCTCATCTTTCTGCACGTGCGCTACGTACCTCCCAGTAATTTGCAAATCTGCAACGGTCAATCTCAGGTGTCTGACAAGTATTTCCTGATCACCAACGATCAGCTGTATGTCAGCCCTGCTTGCAATGGAATATGCTGGTGAGAATGCGCTCAGTTCCAAGTATTGCATCGATTTGTTGGCGTGAGAAAGATGACCGTAGAATGTTAAGACAAGCTTCCCACGGCACATATCTATTGATGTCAAGATGAATTGTATGCTTTCATTTGTCCGCTTGACCATGCTTGATTCTGTGTGGTTGAACGATTTCTTGAATGACGAAACCAAGTCCAATTTGTTTCTTGTTCTCACCAACTGAAGTTGTAATTTGGCGATGAATTGCTTGGAAACTTTCTCAACTATTTGCTTGAGTGTCAAATTTAAATTTGCGGCACTCGTCAGCAACCATCCTGTTGAATTTTTAGGCACTTCAACATCACAGTAAGGGTTTGGATGTTCGGTTACGAAATTCCTGTCAAATCCGCTTGATCCACTGGAATACTTCTTTAAAACATATGTAAAAAATGCGTCATTGCCATTACATACATTCAGTTGATTCATCTCAATCGTAAGTGTTGGTTGTAGTGCCTTCAGCTCAAGAATTATCTCATATAACAGTTGATTTGTTGACGGAATGTCATAGCTAAACTTGTTCAGCAGTTCAATTTGGTCTGAATTGAACCGGTTCGATTCTGCAAAGGCTTGCTGCGATTTCTTCAGTTGTAGCTGGTCGTAAGAACTGGTCATATTTGAATAATTACCAAGCAACAAGCAGTCCCTAACGAAATATTTTTTCAGTCGATTAACATCACAAGAATCAAGTCCATAGTAAGGGCAGTAAACGTGGTAATAGTTGCCATAATCGGCAAGAATGGGTTGCATTTGTATTTGGTCCGACGTATTAAACCAATTGTCAAAGAAGCTGCTACTGTAAAATGACTCCATATTCGGCACGCTTTTGTCGTAGTACCAAAACTCCAGAAGTCGATCATAATTAGGAAATTGCTTTTCAGTTGGAAACCTGGTAGCATGTTGGGCCCTGCTACTACACTCTGGGCCGAGAAATAGATGCTCTAAGTAGCGTGAAACCTTCACCCAAACATGTTCGAATTGCTCCAACTGGTTCGTAACAACATTCACTCGACTGACTGTGTTAGCCTCAGCATACTCCACCACTGTTTTGTACAGATTCACCGCGGTATAACTGCCAAACCCAATCACAACCGCATACCAGAATATCACTTCCTTCCACGTTTTAGCCTGGTAGATGAAACCCAGGCCAGTGATAGGCGTTGTAGCAAACAAATGATTCTTGCGCAACCAGTAGTAACTATGTGTCATTTCCGGTCATGTACCTAGCTCAATACTACAATTATTTGTCATAAAAAACATCTCCTAGGCTTTTTCGAGTTTTCAAATGAAATCATGACCGCCACTATCTGAATTTGCAACCGAATAAAAATATTTTAGCACGATTATTTTATTTGCTTGCAGTTTGTTTTGACAAAGTCGTAAATTGCTAGTCTTCTGAAGCTATGAGTTTGTGTTAGCTAAGATAGAATTCGGTATGTTTCTCTTTTAGTTTCTTCACTTAGCTCCCAAATTTTCCTTTCCGTTTGCTTGCTGCTGTGTTAGGTGAGAAAAAATAGGTGTGTTTCTCTTGAATTTCTTCACTAACCTCCCAAATTTTCCTTTCCGTTTGCTTGCTGCTCTGTTAGCTAAGAAAAAATAGGTGTGTTTCTCTTGAATTTCTTCACTAACCTCCCAAATTTTCCTTTCCGTTTGCTTGCTGCTCTGTTAGCTAAGAAAAAATAGGTGTGTTTCTCTTGAATTTCTTCACTAACCTCCCAAATTTTCCTTTCCGTTTGCTTGCTGCTCTGTTAGCTAAGAAAAAATAGGTGTGTTTCTCTTGAATTTCTTCACTAACCTCCCAAATTTTCCTTTCCGTTTGCTTGCTGCTCTGTTAGCTAAGAAAAAATAGGTGTGTTTCTCTTGAATTTCTTCACTAACCTCCCAAATTTTCCTTTCCGTTTGCTTGCTGCTCTGTTAGCTAAGAAAAAATAGGTGTGTTTCTCTTGAATTTCTTCACTAACCTCCCAAATTTTCCTTTCCGTTTGCTTGCTGCTCTGTTAGCTAAGAAAAAATAGGTGTGTTTCTCTTGAATTTCTTCACTAACCTCCCAAATTTTCCTTTCCGTTTGCTTGCTGCTCTGTTAGCTAAGAAAAAATAGGTGTGTTTCTCTTGAATTTCTTCACTAACCTCCCAAATTTTCCTTTCCGTTTGCTTGCTGCTCTGTTAGCTAAGAAAAAATAGGTGTGTTTCTCTTGAATTTCTTCACTAACCTCCCAAATTTTCCTTTCCGTTTGCTTGCTGCTCTGTTAGCTAAGAAAAAATAGGTGTGTTTCTCTTGAATTTCTTCACTAACCTCCCAAATTTTCCTTTCCGTTTGCTTGCTGCTCTGTTAGCTAAGAAAAAATAGGTGTGTTTCTCTTGAATTTCTTCACTAACCTCCCAAATTTTCCTTTCCGTTTGCTTGCTGCTCTGTTAGCTAAGAAAAAATAGGTGTGTTTCTCTTGAATTTCTTCACTAACCTCCCAAATTTTCCTTTCCGTTTGCTTGCTGCTCTGTTAGCTAAGAAAAAATAGGTGTGTTTCTCTTGAATTTCTTCACTAACCTCCCAAATTTTCCTTTCCGTTTGCTTGCTGCTCTGTTAGCTAAGAAAAAATAGGTGTGTTTCTCTTGAATTTCTTCACTAACCTCCCAAATTTTCCTTTCCGTTTGCTTGCTGCTCTGTTAGCTAAGAAAAAATAGGTGTGTTTCTCTTGAATTTCTTCACTAACCTCCCAAATTTTCCTTTCCGTTTGCTTGCTGCTCTGTTAGCTAAGAAAAAATAGGTGTGTTTCTCTTGATTTTCTTCACCTGCCTACTTCATTCTTCCTATTTTTCCGTTTTCTTGCTGTCCTGTTAGCTAAGATAAAATAGGTGTGTTTCTCTTGAATTTCTTCACTAACCTCCCAAATTTTCCTTTCCGTTTGCTTGCTGCTCTGTTAGCTAAGAAAAAATAGGTGTGTTTCTCTTGATTTTCTTCACCTGCCTACTTCATTCTACCTATTTTTCCGTTTTCTTGCTGTCCTGTTAGCTAAGATAAAATAGGTGTGTTTCTCTTATGTTTAGCGTCAGACTCTTACAGTATTATCGTGCTGTCAAGGCCAAGGTCAAGGTGGTTGTTATCGTTCTGGAAAGAACATACGAATTCCATCAAACACTTTCCATAAATATCCATTAGAAATAGCGATGCTAATCATTTGGTATTTTTTTAAAAATACAGGGTGTGCCAGAAAAAAACAACCCAGCAGATTTTTCGCTGTAGCAACCGCAAATCTCAACGGATTTCAATGAATCCTTTTTTAAACGAAAGATAAATAAATTCTTGAAAGATTGATGTAACGTTTATTAATGTACTCTGCTTACTTCCTGAGATATTTGTCCTCAAAGTCAAAACAGAGATTTTGGCAGTGAACAAGAGGGATTTTTTATTATTCCGCTGCACTTTGTAATAAAACGGATTCCTGCTACTGCTGAGGGCTATTGGAGGCTTTACTGGTGACACAGAAACTCGGTTCACTTCAACAGTAAAGTGTCATTAGCCCCAGCAGTAGGAATCTGCTTTATTATGAAGTGCAACGGAATCGCTCTTGTTCTTTGCCAAAATCTGTTTCGACTTTGAAGGCAAATATCTCAAGAACTAAGCAGTGGATCTCAATAAAAATTGCACCAATCTTTGAAGAATTTATCAAGCTTTCATTCAAAAAAGGATTCATTTAAATCGGTTCAGATTCATGGCTGCAACAGTAAAAAAATTTGCTGGGTTGTGTTTATCACTCTTGTTCTCTGCCAAAATCTCTGTTTTGACTTTGAGGGCAAATATCTCAGGAACTAAGCAGACTATCTTAATAAGCGTTACATCAATCTTTCAAAAATTTATTTGTCTTTCATTTAAAAAAGGACTCATTCAAATCGGTTGAGATTTGCGGTTGCTATAGCAAAAAATCTGCTGGGTTGTTTTTTTTGGCACACCCTGTAGAATGAAACAAATTTAAAAAAACTGCATAAAGCAAGAAAAAGCACGAAGAATGTTCAAAAGTCAATCGCGTGGTCACCTTCCTCTATTGGGCAAAAAGGCGGGAAAACAGGAGAACCGATCTTTCTAACGCTTGACATATAAAATAAATCTCACGAATCCTTCATTGGTTTTTTCCCCAAATTACGCATGCAAGTGATAGACCCTCATTTTTTGAGAATGCCAACTTTTCACGTTCATTGAAAATGTAAAAATCCACCAGAATATAACAGGCAATGCTAGAAAGCTGTTCTCTTCAGGGGTTTGGAAGTCCATATAAAGATCTGATGAAGGGTTCGTGGAGATATTTACGTATGTTTAAATTTCACATCTGATGATTCTGGTCAGGTCGGGTCGCTTCGTTTTTGGAATGGTTATAACTCCAGCCTACAGAAGGCTAGCAGACTTGGCCAAAACAAACCGTAAACAAATGATAATAATGATCGTGCCAAAAATTTCTTCATTCGGTTGGAAAATGACGGATGGTGGCCATTTGAAATTATTCGAAAGGGCGGTCATTTTTGGTCAACACTCTGTGTTCCAAGATATCATCTGAGAGCTCACAATGTGCCAAATGTTCAGGCTTTAACGACCAAATTATATTCAACGCGTAATTAGACTCACAAACGATTACACTCTCAAATGGTACAGTAGGGCTGAGAAACCTTGACAAATATGGCGGAAAAAACCACATCATTAGAAGTGATTACAGCTGTAGTGTGCTGAAAACTAGATTTACAGTGAAGCACCGAATGTTTATGGTTTGGTTTATTACAACGCACATGAACACCTACCTGACAAACCAGCAAAGAACCCATAAAGGGCCACATGCGAGGCAATCACCAGGGCATATTGCGGTTTAGCAACATGAAAAGCAAAATTACTTCATCTATGTCAGTGTTTCATCGTACCTTCTGTCAAAACAGCTAATTTTACAATTATTTTGTAAATGAGCGAGCACATGAACAACAACAACTTTTTGTAAAGGGAAAATCGAACTTACGTACAACGATGTACAAAAATAAATTTTAGTAGTCCTACGAATATGAAATTTTGCAGTTTAATTCGCATAACAATTACCGAATATGAAAATTAAAATGGGAAAATATTGATTTCACGAATACGAAAATTAATCGATTTTATTTTCGTGCCCATCTATAAATACCCCACACCTAAGAAGCAACAGTAAACCTAAAAAAACGCTGGTGTTTGCCCATTTAGCCAACCTAGATTTCAAAGTTTACAGGGACCACCTGCTCCTGTTTACAGAAGTTCTTGCTAGTCCCACTGTTACCTTTACTATGTGATCAGTCTTCAGATGGAAGTAGCTGTTCAAACGCCAGTTGATCTTAGGGTTTCTGAAGCAAGCTTTAAACTAATATTCCGCATAAACCTTCCGTGCTTCACTAGTTTTCAGCACATTACAGTTGAAATCACTTCTAATGATCCTGTCTACCCCACCATATTTGTCAAGTTTTCTCAGCCCTAGCGTGCCGTTCGAGAGTGCGATCGTTTGTGAGTCTAATTAGGTGGTCAACACAATTTAGTCATTAATGCCTGAATATTTGGCGTTACAGTTCTCAGATGACATTCTTGTAATACAACGTTGGCCAAAAATACCGCATGGACTTTTTCTAGTTTTCCAAATAGATTCAAATGCCCGCGATTCCGTGAATTTCCAAGCGAATGGAATGATTTTTTTACGGTTTGATTTGCCCGAGCAGTGTTGTGCCGGTTGAATTTAGTTAGTTATTTACTAAGTAAAACATTAGTTAGTTAGTTACTAACTTTTACTAACAAAACTCAGATTTCGCTTTAACTAAACTCAACTCGAACTAAACTCATTTTCAGGAAATTACTAAGTAAAAAACCGAGTTACTCAGTTATGAATTTGGTAACATTCAGTTTCGTTATTGTGTTAAAGATAGACGCTTTGGCCATAGATATCTAGTTTGGAGCCTAAATTATCAAAAATTCTGGGGTCTCATTCAGATTATATTCCATTCTGGGGTCTCTCATAAAGAGGGCACAAGGTCTCACTAGTGGTAAACGCCAATGGTTGTGCGCAAAAAGAGAATACTTCTTGGCATTCGCAATGATTTTTGAATACTGCATCTGTACATATGAACGTATGTAGAGGTCATGCGCCAAGGGGGTTGTGAGGTTTGAGTCTGGTCAGGGGGATTGAGCCAAAATCGGAGAGGACTTGAGCACTAAAAATCGCAAAAAAACTGCTAATACGGCCCAGACACAGCTTAAAGCCGCTGTTTTACAAGCATTTTATACGTTCTTTGCTGCGTTACAGCTAGCTCTGCAGCATGCACGAATTCTGTTCTTTCCTATTTTTTGAATTCCTGTCAACAGTGTTCGTTTTGGCCAATAGCCCGGTTAGCTCAGTCGGTAGAGCGTTGGACTCTTAATCCAACGGTCGTGGGTTCGAGCCCCACATTGGGCGTT